>BHFT01036088.1:0-49201 GCA_004320025.1 Laticauda laticaudata | reverse complement strand
AATTTCTAATAAATATCCATACAATTTTTTAATCACCTTTTCATCAGTACCTCTCAAAATCTTATCTAAATCAGTCAGTTTATCATAGAAACCTTCTGTTTTGGAACCTTTACCATACCTTGAATGTATTTGCGCATATGAAGACCAATTCATCTTGTACCTCTAATTTTTGCACAGATTTAATTTCACCCTTTTCATTCAATATTTCACCATATCTAAATGTTTGTTCCTTTTTATATATTATAGGATAAGAAAATGCTTCAATAGTTGATAGCCAAACTGGAATTTTCGAATAACATTGTCTTTTAGTCTTTTCCCAGTTTAACCACAGACTCCCTTATATAATGTCTTCTAAAATACCCCTGTGTTTTAGTTCCTTTATACATAAAAAAGCATGCCACCCCAACAACAGATCATGTCCTTCTAATGTCAACAATCTATATGTTCAACAATCATATGTTCTTCAATACGCTTACATCAAGCAGAAGCCAGGATTTAAAACAGAAGATAATTAATAGTAGTAAAAGTAGAACGCTTTTCTGGAATATCCCACACATAGAAATAATTATAACTGCTCAAAAGTCAATATGATAAATTAACATTTAAACAATCAACAACCATATTTATTAGGAGCATTTTCTTCCTTTAAAATCTAGCCATCAAACAACCCTAGAATCACGGGTGGCAATAAACTTAAAGATTTATTTTGAAGTAACTATATACATCATTGTTTCAGTCTGAGAACTATAGGAATACATAACCAAAGACAACAGGTTGGAAAAGGTTCATCTAGATAAAACAACTGGACATGGGACAGGAGACAATGGCATCATTATACCAAAGGCTTCATCATTGATTCTTTCATCTGCACAGAGCCAGCATATTCTATGTAGAGGTGTTTGCTAAATGCAAAGGAATTGTACAATTATGTGAATATTCACATAATGTACACCTGCCCTAATGTTAATGTTATTAATACAGTATATAAATAAAATATTGCAGAAAAATCCATTCAGGCAAACTTTATTCTAATTAGATTTAAATGTATATTAAAAAAAAGAGATCAGTACATAATTTTACAGGTCTGCAATTTTGGATATCCAAATCAGACATACATGTCTGCACTGAAGTGATGAAGACAAAGGGAATTCATTTAGTTGTGCTCTCAAAGCCCATGTGTAACATGCACCACAAGGCAATTTTATGAATTCATCCAAACTTCCCTTATTTTCCAGAGAAATAAATTATATAAACAAAAACAAATGAAGTAAAAAAAAACAGAATGAGTACATCAGTTTGTAAATATACAGTTTAGGATTACTGAGACAAAACCACAATTCTCAGGCTTCAGTATTTCTGATTACCTATCATGTTGTTCAAGATACACAAGATTGCTCCATTATTAGTGAGATGGTATTTATTCCACTGGTAGTGTAAATCATCCTCTTGATTTCTTTTGGTAACTTTTCATCTATAGTCATGTCATCCACAAATACAAATAAAAATCTAGCATAACTTCTATATTTTCAAGAGGTACAATTCTGGCAAATTTCCTTCACATTGAACACTTGTAGTATGGCTAATATCAGTAGATACACTACAGCAAAAGGAGCACTTATTGGTAAAATAAGAAACTCACACTCAAAATTCACGTTACACAGAGAGAAATCATGATGTAATTGAAATATTTTCTGATTTAGGAAGCATAGACAGAAATTGCAGAAAGAAGTAATAGAAAGTAACAAAGGTGGGAAAAGTCCTTTAAAGACAGTTTGGATGGACATATTCAGATCTCTCAACATTTTTACTTTTCCTTTCTTTTTGTACATTTTTAGAAATAACCACAGAAGAAAAACTAGCACCGGAATTGCTAAATTCAGAACACAGATTTTTTTTTGCATAATTCTCCATTTTATTCCACAAATGATGCTTATTTTAATTTTAAATGAACCATGTGTCTCCACGTATTCTTAATGACAAAAATGAAAATCATGGCATCTTGTAACATATACAGTATTATATACCAAGATTGCAAAATAACATTCAATTAACTGATCTTCACAATTTTGAGCTCTGTGGAAAATGAAAAAAAAAATGTTTCAACCATTCCTTGACAATACCATTAGCAGCAAAATTTTGTGCAAATAAAAATTGTGAAAATTCTGTTTCAAAATGATTTCTTCAGTAGTACTACACATTTTGTAATGTTTCCCACAACAAAAAAACTATTTATGATATAGATGCCCCTGATTTTTTTTTTTTTAAATTCTCTGCACTCAGTTCAGGCATCTCTTTCAGCATTTCAGTTACACACCAAACATTGACAATTAGTGAAACATATTGTAAAGTTCATTTTAATTCCATTCATATACACCATTACATTTTACTTTAATTTATACTGCAGTAATGCACACATCCCTAATTAGATATAAATAACAATTACTTACTGGCAGCAAATATATATTTCATTGATCATGACCCCAATATTATTTACAAAGCAATTAGTTCCAATACTTACTATTAGGTATAAAGAATTCAATGGCGAATATAAAGTTTTGCATGAATGTATCTGCTAAAAAGCCACATTTTCCAATTTGTTTTAAAAGAAGAAATCAAAATTCTTGACACTCTTACAAGTGAAAAAATGAGTCAGCTTCAAAAATATTTAAATTTTTTTAAAATCTTTTGTGTTGTGGCATGAAGTTCCAAAGCAGCGTGCATAAAGCATGACACTAAAGTTTTAATACTTAATGGATGAAGCAGTTTGAATGGCTGACTGGAATGTTTCATATACTTTTATACAAGCTGCCTGATTTCAATTTGAAGGTGATTCCAGATAAAAACATGTTTGTCTCCCAAAAAGAAAAAAGTACTATTTTAAACCCAATCTCCTTCCCTTGACCTGCCAATCACCTGAGAATATCCCATAGCATAGTCCATTTCCAAATTTTGAAGGAAATTACATGTGAAATTCCAGCTCACTCTTCAAAGCAAAAGTGAGCATCTAGTCTGCAATTGACATGCCAAACATGTCAACAACCTTTCAGAAGCCTGTTAAGTTCTCAATTTAGTAGTTAACAAAATTTCTGTTTATCTAAACAAATAAGGCATTAAAACTATTGGACCTTTTTGGGGGGATCAAAAATTTTTTGGAAGAAATTTGGTAACTCTAAAGCAGCTTTTCTTAATAGACTTGAGATGTTTGGAACAATTTATGGCATCAAAATAATTTCTAAATTCTAAGCTTAATGTTAAACTGGGACTAATGTAATAATTTGCAAATTCCTTTGCCAGTACATTCCAGTTTCCATTAATCATATATTTGGTAGGTTGAGCACGGAGTGTAATTTCAGCATTCATGAAAACAGTATCCCAAGTCATACTTTACAGATAAACCATTCGCTTTCCAGATGCACATCGCTTAAAATGATGCTTCACTGAAGCTACTGTGAATCACAATAACCTTTCTCCCTCTAAAATGAATGTTTTGGTTTACATGTTATAAAATACATGGATCAACCATTACTATTGTCTATTACTAGTGTCTATTTTCTTCCATCGCTTCCTTATCACTTTCTCATGCTACACCTGAATTAGGACACTATAAGGAAATGCCCAATAAATTATCACACATTAATTATACGGCTGTTATAAACAAGAATGCAAAAACATCTCTTTGAACTCATAAAAATTCTGCCAAGCACTATGGCTTTAAGGCTGCATTGTTCTGGGATGTTTAACCAACAACAAAAAAATCCAACAACAAAAAAATCTGTTGTATAGCATTACTATTCACTAATCAAAATATTTACGGTACATCCTTTGCTTTTCTAAAATAACAAAGAACCTTGTGGTGAGTTGGGCAGTAAATAAGTAAAATAAATAAAATAAAAATGCAAAGTCCCTTCCAGTATGAAACACAGGATAGAGAAAGATGTTTAAATCCTCATGATAATCAATATCTAATCACTGGATTTGGCTTCAAGAAAACAAACAATGGCAAATGCTTACTTTTTCTTAACATCCTCCAATATTGTCTGGCTCCAATAATACTGTACACATTTCTATATAGTATTCATGAATACTTATGAAAATTATTTTGAAAAAATCTCATGGTCTCCATTTGAAAAGGTATGGTTTTTTTTTCTAGTGAAAAAACTGCTCTAGCAGGAAGAATACAGTCTTGATTAAAACAGATTTTCTTTGTAAGGCAATCGCTGGATGTCATCTTTTTTTCAGTTTCATATTAAAAGTATTCATTTTTTCAAAAGGCAAGATCCAAACTGCAAAAACTGTTGAATTATATTGAAAGCAATGGACTTTAAACTCCAACTTTGCAATTCAGAATGGCAAAAATATAATTTAGCTGAATGATTTTAATTAGCAGCTTTTATCAATTAATCTTAAAATATATTTTTGTGATGTTTTTCCCTTGTAGCTATATGTCAGTATATGTGGTTAAATATTGTGTTTTCAAACTGTTAAGATATGATTAAGATTTTATCAATATTCTTATGCGTGCAAATATCATTTGCTATATAGATAAAGAAAACATAAATCGTTTTCTGTTCAGTAACTCTCAGGCAGGCAATGAAGAAAAGTTATTTTATGTAGATTTGTAAAATCTCTCCAGGTCTTCAAGAACTTGAATTGAGAGCCCAAACCAACCTGAACGGCCTTTCACAAATCATACCAAAGCTGGAATAGAAGCTAACCATAAATATTTGCATCAAATAGGGCTAATCTAATGATTGCACTTAGGAAAACCTAATTGTGTTACTCTTAGAAATCCCTTCTGAATCTGAAGACTTCTTCTTCCCTCCATCCCTCCCACCACCCAAAAAGAAAACTTCCCATAGATGCACATTTACAATTTTATTTTGGGCCCAGCACTTGTTATTTTAAGACTGCATCTGCATTACCTTTATCTTGATTCAACTCAGTAAGTCAAAACCTTACTCCTTTATGTATGGGCAGCTTCTAAAATCTAGGAAAGGCATTTGAGGTTGACCAGGTTTCTTCCATTAAGAGGTAAGAATAACCCCAAATATCAAGAACTTTCTGTCTCTGGGCCATCTGGCGCCCCTTTTTCTTCTTATTCAAATCTTATTCAAAGTTTGAAGGAGTGAGGGGGAAGGTAGAAAAGGCAGCACTGCAGGGGTTAGAAACCAATGCTCTAAACCCGCCTTGAAACAGGCAACTAATTCTACAAAGTGCGTTTTGTTTGAGGGAAAAAAGTTCCTTCTTCCTCACGTTCCATATTTCTTTTCTTGAAAACTGAAGCTGATTCGATTGCAGAATGAGATACGGAAAGGGCGTTTTTCCAGTGTGAGATCCAAGCGATTTGGGGCTTTAGACATCATCAAATATTCTACTTCGAGACATTGATAAGTATCTTCCACCAGGTTGGTACCTATAGAATACAGAGAGGCTTTAAATATGGGACTTACATGGCCCTGTTTTTGAGCTGAAGACATTGAACGAGGAGAGCCACATTAGCTAGCTATGCAAGTCCAAAATCAGAAGAGGTCTGGTAGCACCTTTTCAGACTAATAATGTCATTACACAAGGCTGTTGTTGGGGAGAAAATAGGAGGAGGACAGTGTAATATGTATGTTCATGCCTAAGGATACTTATAAAGTAATAAAGGCAAAATAAAAAAGCTAATAAATCAAAAACAGAAAACTTTTGATCTACACCTCATTTATCACATGCATGGACATGCATGGAATAGCACTATGAATTGTGTAAATCTTACAAAGTCCAATTGACAAAAGATCAGTGATAACATCTCTGCAATATTCCAATTTATACAGGTAGTCCATGACTTATGACCACAATTGTCCTTGACTTATGACCACTTTTTGTTGCTAGGCGAGAAAATTATTATGTGAATTTTGCCCCACTTTATGACCTTTTTTTTTTGCCATAGTTGTGAAGTGAATCACTGCCACAGTTAAGTTACCAACACAATTGTTAAGGGAATCTGGCTTCCCCATTTGAAATTATGAAATGAATTACAACATTATGAAATTATGTGTATTACATTAAGTTTTCTTGGTAGTATTTCGGTACGGGAAAATCAGAAAAGAGAAAACAGTAAAATCTTTTTCGGATCAACCTTCTATAACTCTCTCTTTCCTGGACCTGATGTTGGAAACTTGCCATGAGATAGCCTGCTTTGGTTTGGGTTTGTTTTAACAGAACACAGTTAATGAGAAATCTGAACAGGAATTTCCTGGCATCAAGGAAATTATTGTGACTTAAAGAGTATTTACAGACATTGTCTATCTAATCTAGATGCTCCTCACCTTCCCGATTCAGAGTCAAGAGGATCTTCATTGACTGAATCTGCATTGAAGTCCAGAGGTTCTGCATCTTGAAGAAGTTCTACTCTGTCCCTTTCGTTCCTTCCATTTGACCTGGTGTATTTGGATGTCACTGCAGGAAGACATTTTACAATATAGTCAAGGGGCATGTTGAACTCCAGCAAATAGCTAAAAAGGTCTTTGCCAGGAAAAAGAATAATGATTTGGAATAGATAGATGGTCTAATATTTTCAAGTATATTAATTATTAAGATTAATATATAAGACAAAAATCCAAACACCATTTCAAAAATAATGCAATTGTTATTATATGTATTTATTATAAATATAATATATTGTATAAATAATAAAGCATGAATAAAATATAATTACTCAATCAACATTTGATCAATTAAATCACAATGACTCCAACTTACTTCTAGTTTGATGTCATCAACTTCACTGAAAGTTGTACCAACCCTCTTGGAACTGAATGAAATAGTGTAGTCAAATATTATCCAGAATAAAATAGGATAGGATAGAATTTTTATTGGCCAAGTGTAATTGGGCACACAGGTAATTTGTCTTGGTGCATATGCTCTCAATGTACACAAAAGAAAAGATACATTCATCAAGAGTCAAGAATCATAAGGTACAACACTTAATAATAGTCATAGGGTAAAATAATCTACAGAAATATTTAAGTTTTGTCAGAGCAAGTAAGAGAATTAAATGAGACCCTACTCAATTACATTTCTGAATTTAAAAAAAAACCCTCTTTTTTAAAAAAAACTGAATTTAAAAAAAAAACCTCTTTTGTCCAAAACAAAAAGAACAATTAAATTGTTAATGGTATGCTTACATCTGTTTGTATTGATCTCTGTGAGAGTAGACTCTTTTTGGTCTGCTTGAATAATTCTGTTTCTTGTTGAAGGTTCACGATTGTTTCCATACCGTTCTTTCCACTCCTATCCAAAAAATACACAGTGAATACACACACAGGCACACACACATTAGATAACACAATGATTTTAATGTCTGACTTTCCAAAGTATTTTCTCTAAAGAATGAGAAAGTGGAAGAATGTAGCACTCAAAGGAGGATTCAACATCCAACTGCCTATTAAGGCTACCACATCCAAAATGGGACCCTGCTCCACCTACTAATTAATAATAATTTTAAACGAGTGAAATTCTGTATGATTTCACATACTAGGAATGCCTAAATTTGCAAGAGTTTGATCTTCTCACAGGAGATAGCTGAAATCTTGTGAGAACTGAAGATGCTTCAGTAATTAGGGCATTTATAAAAAGAAAGGTACCCATGTTCAAAATACCAGCATCTGGTACCAAAAAAGGAGTAGGTACAAAATGCCAGGGAAATCTCATGTTTATAACCAAATGGTTATAATTCTGCTCAGAAAAAAATCCAATGTCTTACACAAAATGTAATATTCTACCTATTTTTGCCTATTTAGGATTGGATTACATGCTACAGACATGACCATATTCTCTAAAATTAATATTACTAAATTTTTACTGCTCAGAGAAAATATATTCAACTGTTGTCCCAAAGATGCTTTTTCAAGAGGCAACTGGACTTCTTCAGCTCATAGCTGAACCATGACCTGGATGACTGAGAATCTCTATAGACATATTAAACTGTTGCACATACCCGTCTCCTGTTATCACCATCTTCCTGCCTTTGCCGTTTTCTCTTTTCTAGGGAGAAAAATGTTTTCATTTAGATGTACAGTGGATTTAAGAAAAAAAAAACTTAATATACACTTGCAGTGAAATCAAATTTCTTCCATTAAGAATTACGAACTCTGGGGTCAGTAGAAATGCATGATGCTTTAGTTCCATGGTCTTCAAACTTGGCAAGTTTAAACTTGTGGACTTCAACTCCCAGAATTCCTGAGCTAACATGACTGGAAGATGAATTCTAGGAGTTGAAGTCCACAAGTCTTAAAGCTGTCAAGCTTGAAGACCCTGGTTTAGTATGTCCCCTATCTGTTATAAACACATTATGGTTAAAGGAGCCTGGTGGTAGCTGCTCTTTGGAAGACTATGTTCAAATTTCCTGACCAGCAAAACATGTGAGGCACTATTGAGTAGTGGGGCCAAAGTATAAATTGGACATGCTTTGGCAGTGAACAGATTCAAAACAATGCCCATTTTTACCACTGTGAATATTCAAAACACTGTCTAATCTAAACCAATCCAAAGAATTGTTTATTTTTTGTCTTTCTATCCCTTTACTTCCATACATAGACAATAATGTTGAACATGGAGCAAGGAGAATTGAGGCCAAATTCCTTGATTTTTGCTCAGGAAATATTTCTCCACATGGGAAACAATTATTACAAGTGCCAAAATCAGGTCTAAAACTAGATTTTAAAAAACCACATTGCTAGTAGAATGAAAGCTAAGCCACTATTCACCTCTATTTTTTTTAGTGTAGATTTTATACATGTACATTAAGCCCCTGTCACACTGCACCAACGGATGGAAAGAGGATGTAAAATGGAGAAAAACACTTACCATCCGTTGGTTGAAACGCGGAATTTGAATTCTGTTCTGTACAATCACTGCCTCCTTTTGCTCCTAAACTCTATCCCGTCCAGCATTCCATCGACTGAGACGCGAGGTTCCATACCGCTTCAAAAGGTTTTGAGCTGGCCTCAAAACTTTTGACGGAAAATGTATCAAACGCGGTCCGATTCTTGCATCTGCATAGAGATATGGGGGAACATCCGTTCTGCATCCGTTCAGTCATTCCGTTACACCATCCGCTTATTATCCGGCTAGGCATCTGTCGACAACTCGACGAATCCGCTTCAGCGAGTAACAGACGCGAGGGAAGGAAGCGAAAGACACGGACCGGTAACGACGGACGCGCAAGATTAGTCTAGCACGGGACAGCAGGAGAAATGCAGAAGAACGAATGCGCACGCAAAGAAGAAAAAGCATTTAAAATTGGAAAAAAAACGTTTGCAGAGGGACTATCTCCGGATAGTGTAAGGATGTCTAGAGGAGGATGTCGTAGCACGATGCAAAAAGGATGCTTCCGTTCGCCGCATACCGGCTTGTCCATGACCGCCCCTACAATCCTCCCCCCAGTCCATTCCTTTCCGTTGTTGTCCGCTGCTGTGTTGTATGCAAATTTTTGCCTCCCTTTGATGAGAGCGGATAACAACCTGAATGGAACAAGTTTTTCGCTCGTCCGCTGTGTCCTTTTTACAAACGTTTTGCATCCGTTGGGCAGTGTGACAGGGCCTTTAGAAGGGTTGTTTATGTGTTCAGTCGAAAATGCACAAAGCAGAATTAGGAGCCTGCATTTCTTAACAGTGTAAGGACGGAAATACTACTTTTGCCTTAAAACTATACAGAAACTAGAAAATGTACCAAACACCGGCAATATTTGCAAAAATGTTTAACAACATGTCCACCAAGTGTTGGAAATGTAATCAGACTGTGGGTACCTACTATCATATGTGGTGGACATGCATAAAAGAAAATATTGGACAAAAATACACACATGGTTGGAAAAGATGATAAAACAGCATATAGATTTAAAGCCAGAAATATTTTTGTTAGGTATAGTACCAGAAAGCTATGATAAAAGGACTATATACTTAATGCTACATATATTGCCAGCAGCGAGAATTGTATTTGCAAAATATTGAAAAATGAGAACACCCCATCTGATGAAAATATAATTCGGAAAATATTGGATTATGCAGAGAGCACAGATTGACATAGACAATAAAAGATCAAGGAAATACTGAGTACTATTCAACATGGAATAGGTTTTATCAATGGTTAGAAACAAGAGGTAGAAATTAGATGAATAAAGATTATTGTTATGTATAAGTAAAATATGAATGTTGTTCATAATTATAAGTACGCTAATATAATATGAGAGTAAATAAGCTAATATAATTATAAATATGGCTATAATTACTATGTGTGTTATTATTTACTATCAGTATATCTGTTATTTTTCTTATTTTTGTAAAATGAAATGCCCGGACATTACACTGTATTCAAAACACCTATAAATAAAAAAACTTGACATTAAATAAAATTAAAGAAAATGTACCAAACAACATTGCATGCATGTACTGTATTTTTTATGTATCATTGGCAACAAATGCCAAGTGGAAGGTGAATCTATAAAGAGAATTTTCAGAAGAATTGGCCCTCCTGACTTACTTGCAAAACACAACAGCCCTGCTTCTCAGTTGTGGAGTTAGCTATTGAAAATATTAACTATCAAGAAAGCATGTCATTAAAAATCATTAAGCGGTGCTAACAGAGCTAAAAGAGTCTATTCATCATGTCCTGCTTTGCAAGATCATTCAGTTGACCTTTTTGGGGGAGACAAGTACAGATACATTTTTGATAGCAGGGTCCATGGTGCTCTGTGAACCTTGTTGTTTTCTTGCAGATGTTTTATTACCCAAATTAGCTCATTAGTGCAGTGATGCTGCCACCTAGTTTGAGTAATGAAAACCTGCACGAAAACAACCAACTCAGAGGGCACCAAAGATCTGTCGGTAGAACCCTAAATTACAAATAATCTCCATTATCGGCATATTTGGTATACCCCAGGAAGATAGTTCTTTAAAAAATGGGGATAAAGGAGTAATCTTTAAAATCCCAAAGTTCTGTATGAGAATGATCACAAGCAGCCTCTCTTGTACCTCTTCTGATTAACTCTTTCCCTTCATCTATTAGGTCTGAAGTCATCTCATTGTCTCCCATGAACTGCTGGAATCCCAAAAGATTCAAACACCGAGTTCCTAAACTGGAAAAAAAAATCATTGCCAAACAATAAAAACAAACAGAACAAAATAAAGATATTTCTTGCAATTATCACAGTGGAGGGGAAGTATTGATTTTGTATAACTGAGGTTACCTGTTGATTGCTCCCAAGAATGCTTCTCAGCAATGAAATAAGTCTTGCTAAGTCTAGAATCACCTGTACTACAGAGAACTTTATGGAATTACTGCCATGGGAGAGAAAAGGGGAGGGGAAGGACAAAGAAACATTGGCCCAATCCAATCTCAACAAAAAGAAAATGATCATTTCATGAACTACCGTATTTTTCGCTCCGTAAGACACTTTCTCCCTTCTGCTCCCAAAAGTGGTTGGAAATGTCTGTGTGTCTTATGGAGCAAATATAGCTGGGCCTTTGGTGAATAGCAGCTGGGCTGCAGCAGCAGAGTCCTTTTACAGTGCTGACTCCCACCTCTTCTATCTCTTTTCCGCAGTGCAGAAGTCAATAGGCAGAGCTGGCACATGAGAGAACACCTATCTGTGGTCCTCTCAGGCTCCGCCTCCTGCCCTCACTACACCATTTTTCCTCCTCTAAACCTAGGTGCGTCTTATGGTCAGGTGTGTCTTACAGTGCAAAAAATATGGTATATGAATTGAAATTAAGAGTCAAGAAAGATAAAATATGAAATGTTTTACAATGTTTAATATATCTTTTTAATTTCAGTTCATAAGACCACACCTAGAGTACTGCATCCAGTTTTGTTCACCACATGATAAAAAAGATGTTGAGACTCTCGAAAGAGTACAGAGAAGAGCAACCAGGATAATTAGGGGACTGGAGACTAAAACATACGAAGAACGGTTACAGGAACTGGGCATGGCTGGTCTAGTGAAGAACCAGGGGAGACATGATAGCGGTCTTCCAATATTTGAGGGGCTGCCACAGAGAGGAGGGGGTCAAGCTATTTTCTAAAACGCCTGTAGGCCAGACAAGGAATAATGGGTAGAAACTGAACAAGGAGAGATTCAACCTGGAAATAAGGAGGAACTTTCTGACAGTGAGAACAATCAATCAATGGAACAGTTTGTCCTCGGAAGTTGTGGGAGCGCCATCACTTGAGACTTTCAAGAAGAGATTGGACTGCCATTTGTCAGAAATGGTGTAGGGTATCCCGCTTGGGCGGGGGGGTATTGGACTAGCTGACCTATAAGATCCCTTCCAACTTTGATTATCTGTTATCTGTTACATCTGAATTAAGTAACATTCTTATGATTTGTCAAGCATGAGAGCTATGTATTTTTTGTGGTACAAATTTATTTCACTTATCACCACTCAAACAATCTGAGGAGGCTCACTGATTATTGTGCTTGAAACTCTAAAATTTCAAAGTCAGGAAAAGGAAGGGAAAAACTCAAGATGTTAAAGTTCGCTCTATTTTTTTCAACATTTTCCGAACTTGCTGAGAAAGGCCTCGAGAAAGGAAGAGCAATTTCAGAACATACAATATCCAAACAATACAACTTTGAAAAAAGCCTATTTCCTACCTGAAGTAAGTAGCAATGCAGAGAATGACAACCAGCATGGGATAATAAATATAAAAGCCATCTGCTATGAAGGACAACACTTTCATTGATCCCATAATCTGGGAAGTAAAAAGTAATCAATGTTAACAAAGCCAAATTTTGGTTTTTTGCTCAAAATATTTTATATACTGATATTAAATAAAGTCTAGCTTTAAATCTATAATTTTAGGCAGTATGTATCATATGGACACCTCATTATACCATACAAAATAGGATTATAATTTGATACTGCAGAGAATGAATAGTGTATTTAATGTTTTTTTAAAAATAAATCTATCAATATAATTAAGGAAGAACATTTTATGTCTGATATTCATCTTCAAATATTGTACAGTATATGAAAGAAGTAAAAATATTTGCACACATTCAAAATTGCAGCTATAAGTTAACTCTCTGGTCTCTGCCAGTAGAAAATGGCACAGTATAAGGTAAGTCTGACTGCTGTTTTATTACCCAAATTGATTTTTTTTGTCTTTTAATGACTCCATAATTCCTTACATCAGGGTGGATTCAAGGCAACTGAATGGAACAGAGTGCTTACTGGCTGCATGCCCTTCCTGTGGCCAATGCAGAGTAATCAACAGATAATTACTCACTGTGCCCAGAAAGAAATATCTGCCACTACCTAGGATTGAATTCACAGCCTCCTAATCGTGAGACACCTCCAGGCCACTGCACCACTCTATTACCCAAATGAAATGATTTGTATAAATAAGAAGAGAATGTATAAGAAAGAAGAGAATCTGTAACTGGGAAAACTGCAACTAAGCATGGTCAGCCAGGCTGACCTCCAACTTCTGCAGGCAAACCCAGAGCTCAGACATGCTAAGACAGTGCTGGAAAACTGACTGGATTCAACCATCTTCATTTTTTGTCATCTTTTGATACATGATGAATGAAGTGTATAACAAGAGCCTCCCAACTTACAAACCAGAGCATTTGGAAGGAATCTTAATTCCCAATTTTTCTTTCTAAAATGTACACTAAATTTTGTTTAATGAGATCATCCATACCAGGATAAAATCAGTATGCCCCACCTCAAACTTCAGGAAGGGATTCTGACTAATCTAGACCTTTTCTTTTTAAATTATAATTCACTTACAAGGAAAGAGATTTAAATACAGCAAGGAGAACATGAGGTTGCCTTAAACTGAGTCCTTGAAGTGTTCTGGTTTTTGAAAAGAAGATTATTAAAGCATTAATGTTTGATCTAAGGCTGACTCAAGCTCTACATAGAAGCTGGACTGATGTGGCCATCATCATGAGTTATCAAGGTCATAAACTTTACTTGCTAATGTGTATTCCCCATACATTTATCCTATTCCTAAATAATTCAGGCCCCAGAAAAGGTAAGGAAAACAGATGTTTTTATCAAAGATGTGTCATCTTATAATCGTCCAGCTTTGGTTTATGAAGCATTTTAGTTTAGTTTCCTTTATTGTCATTGCACCTCATACAATGAAATTAAATACCATCTTCAGTGCACATTATGACTATGAAAATAAACACAGACATCCTTCACATTCTATACACTGAATTGAAAACCCTTGATATTGCATTAATATTGCACTTTCCAGTAGTGTTTTTTATGCTTTTCTGGGTACAATATCATTATGGGTCATGGAATACATTTGTTAGGCATCAAATGTAATTTCTATTTCCACACTACATGGATATTGAACCAAAATGAGATAGCCTTAAATTTGGACTTAAGCCAACAATGGTTTGTTTTAGAAATCTGCTGTTGTTATTATACATTATATTTATTCTGTTAGCTTTACTGAGTGCAAGAAACATAAGTTTACTATTTAATTAGCTGCAATAAATACAGATAAAACACTAATTTTCATCTACCCAGTGATGGACTTAAGAAATACAGGCTAAGATTAATAACAGCTAGGAATTTTCTTTTTGTAGGGATTTCATTTAAGCTTCTGCCAGTACAAACAAATTGTATACGGGAAACTGGGACTTGTATGCAAATGAAACAATTTCTACTGAGCTGAAATAGCCAAAGAAAGAATCAAGTCGGTCGAAACAAGTTTGAAATCCTATTTTCAACTGCTTGGAGGAAATATCTTAGTACATATATACATAAATACACCACAGCAAAAATAAACAAATACTGTTGACTTACAGAGGTATATGCAGTTGGCTGATCCGTGGTTCTCTGAGAAATTGCTGCATCCATGTGAGTCAAGCCCAAAAAATTCAGACACAGTGGAGGAGTCAAACGACAGAACAACCTGTGTGAAAAGTAGCAGCAGTTGAAAAGTAATTGCAAACTCTTCCTTCCATATTAATAAGGGTGCATATGTTCATGTTACTGTATGGAACATTTTTTTATTATTTTCATGCAGAGTAAATTAGGGAACATTTATGTAATGCAGGCAGTCCTCAATTTATGACTGTAATTGAGATCGCACTTACAATTGTATATTATGGTTGTTAACTAGGTCACCATGTGATTGTGCCCAATTTCATGGTGGCCATTATCGTGAATGCCATGGTAATTAAATGAACCTATCGTACGCTAATCAGCATTTTTTTTTTGCCAGAAAATGGAAGTATTAAAAGTAATGATGTAAATNTCACCATGTGATTGTGCCCAATTTCATGGTGGCCATTATAGTGAATGCCATGGTAATTAAATGAACCTATCGTACGCTAATCAGCATTTTTTTTTGCCAGAAAATGGAAGTATTAAAAGTAATGATGTAAATTGTGCTTATGTGACTCTCAGGGTTCCAACCGATGCCCTAATTAAATCATGAGTCTCAGGCCAAGCTTCAAAAGAAATCCAGTTATTTATTAGGAGCTTCATGTTGGCATGGACCAAGTGGAGCCAACTCTGACCTCAATTTATGCTCTGGCTCTGACCCTGTTTCCCCCTCCTCCCCAAGATGTGTCATCAGTCTCATTCCCCAATGAAGCAATGACACAGGTTGTAGAAGTCGCTTCCTCTGGCCACTGTGGGTTTCCGTGCAGATGACCTTGACGTTACCGGCTGAAATGTGCTTTGTTTTGACTGAAATGCAAGTTCCTTGATGCAGCTGTGAGGTTTGATGCCCCATGCCCCTTGCCTGTGGTAACTCAAGAGCAGGTCAGGGATGCTTCACAAGCTGACAGTAACAGTAGGATGCTGCAGTTGACCATAAATGTAGGCTATCGAGTGCCCAAAATGTGGTCATGTGACTATATTGGGGGGGGCAGCCATCAAAACTTCAAACCCAGTTTGTAAGTAGTTTTGGGATTCTTCATAACTTTGAATGGCTACTAAGCAACCAATTATAAATTGACAACTGCCTGTATTTTGCTTCACATACAACTGTAAGCAGTATTTGGGCTCAATCTAGGTATGTGCTACTGGAAGAAGATGAATCCAAACCGATTTCCTCTTTCTGTTCCCAGCAACCTCCAGAAAACGCTATTCTGAGAGGTCCTTAGCACTTTCTGAGCTTGGTTGCTTTCTTTGCAGATGTTTTATTACCCAACCTAGATAACATTGTCAGTGCTAGTACTGACCCTGGATGTTTTCTTGTAAACTTCATTATTGGCAACAAAACATCCAAGCTCAGAGAGCACCAAGCACCCCTCATTTCAAACCTGAGCTGCAATTATACTTTTTTATTGATAAATCCTTTTCCAAAAGTTGGGAGTTGAGTCTCTACCGAACGGAATGGAATGGGCAAGAAGAAAGGAGATATTGTACAGGAGATCCCTCTGCCCAGTTTCTCAGTGCTTCTCTCCCTTAAGTCTCCTAAGAATGAGGCTCTTCTGCACAGCATGGAGCAGTTTCTGAGATTCTCCTTCTGCTAATTACATAATTATCACATGTACTAATTGATGATCTAATCTGATTAAAAATTAAATCAAGAGCTATTGTCGACTCTGGGTTTTGACCAAGATCTAATTATATTTCAGTGCATTCCTGCTTTACATTGACTGTAATTGGCCAAACAGCACAAGTAGCAAAATAAATACTTACATGCCACTGAAGAGTAAACTATATGCGTCTGTCTGATGGTGTGAAGCTAAGTAATAATAGTTGAATACACGGATCCTGAAGACCGTAGAATAAACGCAGATACTCAGGAAAAAGATTGTAAAAAAACAAGCCATCTGCAAAACAAGAAACTAGAGTTGTTATTTGGTTCAATTAACAGCTGCAGACAGGTGCCATGTGAATGACCTAACCAAAGTAGTGAATTGCTTTCTAATCCCAAACTTGAATAGCTCTAACAAATAAGCTTAAGGCTAGGTCCCACTGGCTGACGGATGCAAAACGTATGCAAAAAGGACACANGCTGTGTAGACGTTCCGTGTACCTTTTGTTTCCTCCCTCTTTCCGTTTTCAGCTGCAGCGGATGTGAGTTGCGAGGATGCCCAGAGGATGCAGAGAGGATACAGCGGATGTTTAATGGATGATAAACGGACATAGAACGTTTGTTGCTCGGATGTCGCAGATTTACATCGTACACAGCGGAAAGTTCATCCGTTCACAAAGTTTTGTGCAGCTCAAAACTTCTTGTGCGGATGAAATCGCAGTGGATGGATGCTTGATGGATAGAGCGTATGAAACACGTATGCAATGAGTACACAACAGATGCATAGCGTTTTCCAATGGATGGAAGGTTTTTTTTATGTTTTACATCCTCTTTGCATCCGTTGGTGCAGTGGGACAGGGGCTTTACTGTAAATCTAAGCAGTTTCCTCAAAGTCAATGAATGCGGAACTTAACAATAGGTTCCTACATATAAATATGAGAGAAATTGCCAAGCCATCAGATTAACTGACCTCTATGTAAAAATAGTTGTAATTCTTTTCCGCTAGTCGTATGAAGACTGCAAAGAGGGACAGAACTGGCTTTGGGCTGAAAAACGTGCATTCTGACCACACAACAATGATGGAAAAGATGGCCAGGATAATGGCGAGAATCCTGTGGAACCATGGTCGTAGAAGACATTCCCAATACCATTCTAAAGCAAAGCAAAACAAAACAAACGACAAAGGGGATAAAATATGAAAATTGTTTCAGGTAGTTCTTGATTTATGACCATTTGTTCAGCAACACTTTGAAGTTAGAACCTCACTAAAAAAAGTGACCTACATTTATGGCTATTGCAGGTTCACCTTTATGATAGTTGCAGGGTCCCAGAGTCACATGATTACCATTTTTAACCTTTCCAGCTGGCTTCTGACAAGCAAAATCAATGGCGAAGCTGGCAGGGAAGGCTACAGATTGCAATCATGTGACATTTTGCTTAATGATGCAGTAAAAATCAGGTTGTTAAGAATCAGATGGTCGCATGATGCCTCACTTGATGACCAGAGCATTTAATGACAATTTTTCTGGTCCCAATTGTGGTCATAAGTCAAAAGCTATTTATAACTTTTCTAGTAGCAGCCCTTGAGCTAAAGTACCTATAGCAAGGTAGAGAAAACAGTAAGAGGATACAGGATGAACCTCACGTACAAAATTAAACCTAAATAGAAAATGATAAGGAACAAGGTTTGAATGGTTTTTTGAAAAAAATAATGCCATAAACTTAGGATGGAGTGGGTTGAATCCTTTTCATTGTTTTAGAGGGTTTGTTTAAAATATGTATTCTATTATGGGTATAACAAAACATACCAAGAGCTGGTGAATAGAGATATTGGATAATTTTGTTTTCAGCTTCTTGAGATTGAAAAGTATGAACAAATTGACGAGTGGCACTGGATTCATTTTTTGCCACATCTTCCAGGTAAAAGGCTTGCTCTAAAAGAATTTGCCACTGGACTTGTGTACGACGATGCCTTTGAACTGAATAAATTACCTAACAAAATAAAAACAACATTCTAGTTATCTATGGCAATAAGAGCAGAATAAGATAGAGATGATTTCCTAAAAACTCCAACAAGTGCTTTCTTAATAAACAAAATAAACATTCCACTCCATAGAATGAATGAATGTGTATATATGCATGCATATACCAAAATAAAGATAGGAATAATTTTTATGAGGAATATGGCTCAAATTACCAAATATCTTCCTGCATACACATTATATTAAATGCATAGGAAGTTGTCTTCCACCAACACCTTGATTAGCATCACTGATTATGGATATATGTGGATATATTTTCATGCACTAAGCACATTGTATTGTAAGCACACCTGCTTAGAATACAGTGCATGCTTAAAAATAAGATTGGAAATAATTATATATTTTGTAGCATTGTAAATAGCTAAGACAACTGAGTTCAGATACTATTGAACTATTCAATAGTATGAACTATGCTACAACTATTCCAGCAAAATAAACAGAAAGAGTTTGGAAAGACAGCACAAATTAACTTCATTACTTGGTCATTCTTATGCTCATATAATGAATACCTAGAGGGGGGAAAAGTATGTAGATTACATGCCAGATTTGCAAACTGCAGCTCAGACATGTAATTCACATCAGTGAGGAAGACATGTTCTCTGTCAGATGGCCAGCCCTTTTCCCTACTGGAAAGACTGTGCATCTTTGGAAACTGGAGGTAGAATTCTCATGAATCTGTGGTCTGGAGCTGGAAAAATATAAAATTTCCCCCTACTCTGCAGTCTCCAAACTCACAAAAACTGAAGCAGAAAACATTTTCAGTAGAAGAGGAAGCAACAAGACACAGGGAGGGGTAATAAGAGTCAGCCAAGATTAATCTTGATCAGCTGGAGATCTCCCTAAAAATCAGGGACATCCAGGCAAGAGATGCTATTGAAACAGAGGAATTACAGTGGAAGGGCAAATACCTCTGGAACCTGAGATTAATTTACCTACTCAGAGAACCTGTAGCAATTATATAATATAGAAATAGATCCTCTGAAAGGCAGAGAATGTGTTGAGATGTTGTGATTAAATCTTAGGAGCAAAACAACAGAGTTTAAGAGACAGCAAGATGATAACTAAAAATCTGTCTAAGATTCCAGAGCAGCTTGTCCTGGTCTCCAAGCTTGACAGAAATCTGCATCTAGGTATTCTACAAGGATTAGGAAAAGTCAGCATCTCTAAGATGCACTTAAGGCCATGTCACACTGCCCAACGGATGCAAAAAGGACACAACGGACGAGCAAAATGTTCCATCCGTTGTTATCCCTCTCAAAAGGGCAAAAATTTGCATAAGCAGAGCGGATAACACGGAAAGGAACCGGACGTGGGGAGGACGCAGAGCGGATGTATAGAGGGATGCAGAGCGGGATGTATAGAGGATGCGTAGAGGGATGCAGAGGGATGCGGTTAGAGGATGCAGAGCGGGATGCAGAGCGGTACTGCGTAAGAGGATGCGGTTAAGAGGATGCAGAGGCGGATGCGTGTAGCGGATGCAGAGCTGGATGAGTTGCATCCGCTTTCATCCTTTCTCCATCCCATGCTACTAATGCTCGCGTCCGGTTCTTGCTTCCTCCCCTGCGTCCGTTTTACCGCTGGAATGGATTTTAGTTGTGCGGGATGCACAGCGGGATGCCTAAGCCGGGATATAGCAGAATGCGTAATGGATGCAGAACGGATGTTCCCCCGGTATGCCTAGAGGATGCAGAACGGGATGCATTGGATACATTTTCCGCTCAAAAGTTTTGGGCCAGCTCAACAACTTTCTGAGAGATAAACGTCAATAAACGGATGCTGGACGTGATAGAGAGGAAGTGCAAAACGGAGGCAGTGAGCTACTCGCGTGAACCAACGGATGGCAAGCTTTTTTGTCCGTTTTACATCCTCTTTGCATCCATTGGTGCAGTGTGACATGGGCTTTATAACTTTCCACAGATTGGACAAATAGGTGCTGAGGATTTGAAATGACTTTGTTGGATGGTATGACCATCTTTTCAACCACAGCATTGCCTAGACCAGGGCTGTCAAACTTGTGGCCCGTGGGCCGAGTGCATCACGCACTGGCTACGCCCATGCCCAGTTTAGTGAAAAACCAAGAAAAAGTCCCAATATGTCATGTAACACCGCTGTGATGACGTGAGCTTGACACTCGTGGCCTAGACGAACTATAAATGTATTCCAGGCACCAGAGAGGCTAGACAAACAATCAAAGGCCCTCAAAATCCCAGACTGGCTTAAATGATACCAGTATATTATTTGGAACACTGTGTGGGTCCCAGGACTCTATCATATTTGAATACCAATGTACAGGTTTTCCAGGAATGTAAAGTCCCTACAAAGAAAATACAGGTGCAATTGTTCTGACAGAGCTAAAGGATATATGCACCCCAGTATAGCCAAATTATATTAGATTTGGATATAATCCAAAACAAATCCAATGCAGTGGTATGGCCTGAGGAATATCAGGCTGTATTTGAATAATCATCTGCTCTATGGTGTGATTATAGGAAGCCCAAAACAAAAGTAGCTTGTTTATTTGAGTCTTCACCTCTTAGATTATAACTTTAAATTCAAATACATTCAAGAGAAAAAAAACACAGCAATGGGTGCAAATATCCAGAGGTGTCTTTGAGGAGGTCTACCAAGGAAGGGAACTTTTGGATTATTTGGATTAAATGGAATGCAGGGATATTATTCTCTCACATGTGTATGTTATCCTACCTGCATGTTCTGGTTATACATCTGCTACAATTTCACATGTATTGAATACATGCCATTTACATTATCTAACTACCTGCTTATGAAGCTTCACTAGGTTTTTCTCTGTTGGATAAGTATTGGATCTTTCTTCAAAGTCTTCATAATCATCCATGTTTCGACCCATTCTATTTTGATATTCTGTAGGACACTGAAATAAAAAGAAATTATATTGCAGTCTATATCAAGCCGCTATATCAAAGCCTATCAGTGAGCTCATTTGAAAAAATAACTGAAGCCTTAAATATGATCTCCTCTTCTCTGATGATACCCGAGCTCTTATTTTCCTTCTTTTTATCCAAAGTTTCTCTCGCAAAGAAGAAAGCAGTGGGCTACCTTGTTTCCTTGATCTGTTAAAACGAGGATTCTAAATAGTGCCTACTACAGAAATACAATCACAAAATTCTGATTACAGGTAGTCCTCAACTTACGAGCCCAAAATATCCATTGCTAAGCAAGACAGTTGTTTAGTGAGTTTTGCCCTATTTTGCATCCTTTCTTATCACAATTGTTAAGTGAACCACTGCAGTTGTTAAGTTAGTAACATAGTTATTAAGTGAAGCTGGCTTCCCCATTGACCTTGCTAATCAAAGGGTCACAAAAGGTGATCATATGTTGGGACACTGCAACCATCATCAATGAGTCAGTTGTCAAGTGTTTGAAGGTTGCAAAATGTGACCATGACCCCAAGACCCTGTAACCATCATAAAACCATGCCAGTTGCCAAGCAACTGAATTTTGATCATGTGAACATGGGCCTGCTGCAACCGTCATAAGTATGATAAATGGTCATACGTCTCTTTTTTCAGTGTTGTTGTAAATTCAAATGGTTGCTAAATGAATGTTGTAAGTTGAGAACCACCCGTAGTCCTGCAGGAATATTTTTGTCAGAATGTCTATGGAGATTCTCAGTCATCCAGGTCATGGTTGTCCCAAAGGCGTTTTTTCACAAGACAACTGGACCTTCTGAAGAGCTGAGAAGTGAAACATCTTTAAAGAAAGTCCAATTGCCTCGTCAAAAAGCACTTTGGGATTTTTGTCTGAAAATCCTGAGCTTTTGTGCAGTTTGCCTTTTTTTCTGCCAAAGTGGCTGTATACAAGTGAAAATATTGAAATTAGTAATATGATAGTAATATGATATTTTGATATATTACATATGATATAATATGATATTACATTAGTAATATGATATTTCCTATAGCTATTTGCAGTAATTTTTCTCCTGATTGCTACAGTACAAGTGGCCGTAATTCTGGGCCTGACCTGGCACAATGGAACACTGAGATTAAGTCAAGGTATTCTACTGTCTACTGAAAAAAGTAAGGGAAAATATCCTTTAAGGCCTGGTCCCACTGGCCGACAGACGCAAAACGTATGCATAAAGGACACAGCGGACGAGCAAAATTTCGGGGGTAGCTCCATCTGTTGTCATCCGCTCCAAAAAGTGAAAATTTGCATAAACAGAATGGAAAAGAACAGACGTGGGTAGTATGTAGCGGGGATGTTAAACGAATGTTCATAGGAAGCCTAGTGGATGGAAGCAGATGACACCCCTGAAGGGGTTCCGGGGAATAATTTCAAAGCGGACGCATAGCGGATGAAGCAGATGCATCACGTACGCCTAAAGGAAAGAAAGGGGATGCCACGTGGATGTATATCGGATGCAAACTGTTCACTGCGCATCCTTTCTATTTCCGTGTTACTAACGCTGTGTAGACGTTCCGTGTACCTTTTGTTTCCTCCCTCTTTCCGTTTTCAGCTGCAGCGAATGTGAGTTGCAGGGATGCCCAGAGGATGCAGAGAGGATACAGCGGACGTTTAACGGATGATAAACGGACATAGAACGTTTGTTGCTCGTATGTTGCGTATTTACATCGTACATGGTGGAAAGTTCATCCGTTCACAAAGTTTTGTGCAGTTCAAAACTTCTTGCGCGGATGAAATCACAGTGGACGGATGCTTGACGGATAGAGCGTATGAAACACGTATGCAATGAGTACACAACGGATGCATAGCATTTTCCAACGGATGGCAAGCTTTTTTTAACGTTTTACATCCTCTTTGCATCCATAAGAGCAGTGGGACAGGGCCTTTACCCAGGGTTGAATTAGCCTTCTTATGCTGCACTGATAATTTCATACTCCTGTGGCAACATCTAATACTGCTTGATTAAGCTACCTTTTTTAATATTGTATCCACACATTTCCTCAAAGGATGGTTGTATTTGATGCTTTCATTTACTTTACGGACCTCCTGTTTACGTGAAGAGAAAAAGAAAAAACAATCAGAAATATAATATCTACAGAGAAACTTTTAATATGACGTTCAGTTAAATTTAAAATATTTTACAAAAAGGTTGGACTTTTACAAGCAGTGACAGACTCATTGAAGAATTTATTTTGAAACCTGTTTTAGTAAAAGGATGGAAAAGCAGGCAACATTATTTATAATGGAGTCCTCTTTTCACTTTGCACCATTTATGCTCTTTGGCTCTGGGGCCTGGAGGTTTTATCTTTAAAAATTAAGAGTTGAAGTTATTAAATAAGGGAGTAGGAAATTCCCTTTACAATATTGAGTAGCACTGCAACTGACATAATCCAAAAGTGCTTGTCATACCCCTGTCAGAATCTGATTCGGAGGGGGAAGCCGAACAGCTGACAGGGAGTGGGAGTGTAGTTCCGTTGGCTGTAAAAGAAACTGGGGAAGGGCAAAGTCTGGACAGAGCAGGGGAGAGGGAATTCAGAGGAAGACCCAGGCCTACCCCCCCTTCATCCTGGGGCATGCAGGGAGGAATGGAAAAAAGAGCAACGTGGGTTGCGTGGCTTACAGGGAAAGAAAAGGGCCCCGATTCCCTTCTTTAGCTGCAGCTGGGAACACAATGTATAAAAAAGGAAACTGCACGCAGCAAGCTCTTGGGAGCAAACATTAATTTATCTTGTATCGTCATGGCTTATCTGTGTTCATGGCTTCTTCCCAACTGTGTGAGTTTTACTGTGCTTTCAAGCCTGAAATTCCTGCTCCTGCCCTGTCAAACTAATTACTTCAGTTTGGTTTGTTTGGATTTTAAGTTACAGTTTGTGTGTACCTTGTTTTGGACTGAGTTTTCTACAGTTAAAGGCTGTTCCTGGGAGAGTTTTTCTCCAGCCGAAGGTAACCTGGATATTGGGGGCAAAGTTGGAGATAATAAAAGGACTCTTATTGCTTATTTGACTGTGTTGCCTTTGTGCCACGCCCCGGGTCATCACAGTGCTTATTAACTTTCTTGCTATCCTAGATATCAAGAAATTGTATGTACCTTTAGCATTTTGTTTCTCAAATTTTTTCATCTACTTCCTTTTGTATTCCTGCATTAAGCTGTGGATTTTTACTTGCCTCCATAACATCCTCCAGGTTTTCTTCTGCATCTGCCTTTTCAGTCATCAGTTTAGCAGCCTTGAAGTAGGTCTTCATGAGAAGATAACCCTTTTTAGCTCCATTCCAGTGAGAACGAGGAATTTCTACTAAGCCGTATCCTAACAGCAACACAAGCAGAAACAAGCCCCAGGTATTGGCAGCAGCTATTCCAATTGTCTGTAGCTGACTCCTAAAACAGAAAAAGTGGCCTGAGATTTCATATGCAGTTAAGTACTAAAGATTTCAAACCACTGTTATATAAAATCCTGGAGAGAATCTACTTATATGGCTTCTAACAGTCAACACCATGTTGATGGCCCATAATCAATCAATCAAATATTTTTATCAGAAAAATATTAAATTATTTTTCTATCATACTTATTATATGACTAATGATTCCTTTTCCAGAGTGTAATTTTATGCATGGTTGATATATTACAGACTGGAGAATTCTGGGAGTTGAACTCCACAAATCTTAGAGTTGCCAAGTTTGGAGACCACTGATATATTAAAAGTACAATAATTTGCTTTATCCAAGAGATTCATATGAATTTTGATGATAAATAAAACATTCTGAATATGAAATGGGTGTTTGACTTTGCTGAAGTCTTCTAATGCTGTTTCACCCAAACCAGAAGTGTTCTGAACTAGAGCAAACTTTTATAGTAGGAGCAATCTGGAAGACTCTTGGTAAGAGCACATTGCTGTTTCAAATTTAAAATGGGAGTGCTTTGAAATATTTTAAACATGACAGACACACCTGTTTTTGCCAGTAGAAAGCATTCCTTACTGAATCAGTGAAGCAAATAGTCTTGTTGGCTTATTTTCTTGGGACTAATTTATTATGCTACTCAGCCAAGGTTGAAACTAAATGTTGAACTTTTTGCAGCATCTAGTCATCTAGACCAATAATAATTGATTTCCAATAAATTATAAATCCATTAAAAATAATTAATGTGAAAGAAGCAAGTTGTTTCTGCCAATAAAGAATACACATACATTATTTTAATTCCTGTTAGACATAGTCCCACTGAGAGTGGAAGCAACTAAAGCCCATGTCACACCGGCCAACGGATGCAAAAAGGACACAACGGACGAGCAAAATGTTCCATCCGTTGTGCTTTAACCTCCGTCTCTCCCCTTCTCCCTGTCTCCCACCCCCTTCTCTCCACGCCATAACTGGCCATCTCCAATTACACTAAGGGCCAAATATTATTCGCGCACATAACGCGCGCATAGAGACACGGAGAAGGAGCTAGAAAGACAGGACCAGCACGGGCGCACGGCCGTTTCAATGAACGTCACTTGGTTAGGAGTGCACACATACGCCGCGATTGCAGGATCACGCGCAAGCCCCAGCGCGCGAGCGGAATGCCGGATGGTCGGGGCGGTTAATATGCGTCGGATTCGAACGCAGGGCTTCGCCGGGCCCGCGCGCTCATAAGCGGGCAAAGAACACGGATCCACGCGGAAAAGGCAGAGAACAATTCTACACCAAACAGCGCGACTGAAAATCGGACCCCCTCCTCCCCCTACCTGCAGACCCCGCACACCCCCAGCTTCAGACACTTGGATAAAGTGCGTTCGCAACTTAACGCGCACATTGACGGAAAAAGCCATACCGCCAGACCTGACAGAGCCACGCTGGAATTAAATTGGCATCACCACTCTCCGCTGCGCTGCGCCGAGCAAATCGCCTATATTGGCCGCACAACAGCACTAATCTCTCCGCTGTTGGATTATAAATTTGAAACGAGGAAAAGCAACCAGACTCCGCACAGAGGTGAGCACAGATAAGACCCCCACGATTCTCGTTACCTCAAGACTCTCGCTGCCTGTGCACCCACTCATTCGGTCTCCTTGCCTGCCCTGCCTGGCAGCATCGATTCTCAGCTGACCCCAGCCTGCATCTTTCGCAGACCAGCCTTTCGAAAGCTAGGGCTGACACTTCGACTAGGCCTCATTCCCATAAGACCTAGGGCGAAATATATCACAGTTCCATGTCAGGCGGGTATCTTGCACCAGGCCGATCTTCCCTGCTTAGCCAGCGTGTCTACGCGTAGCCAGCGCTTCTTGCAGGCAGGCTCTACTCTGCCAGCCTTTGGTGTCATCTGCTTCTGCCACCAGTCCCTAGCTGTGGCGCCATGCAAGGCACATCACGTGAGAGCCTCGCCAGCCGCAACAGACTCCATGACAAACCCAATAGGGGACACCGCGTAAGCAGTACATATGCTCTCCAATCAATGCCCCTGCCGCCATACACTGGCCAATACTCACGCGAACAGAGGCCACCTAAATCTGCACAACCCTCGATCACACAAATACTGACCTCCACCAACCGTCTTACTCGCTGGGGCTTTCCCGATACTTGCTGGAAGCATCAGCACGCCTTGCGCTTGAATCTGGAATGCTCACAAAACAAGTTCAATACTAATAGCAGTGGTAGCTGTTCTGTAATCTCCAACGCTGGCCCCATACACTTCTCGTTGCTCTCTGGCTGTGCTCCATGAACAATACACCCGTGCTCGCTTCCGGCAAACATTAGACACTCGTTTCACTAAGGCACATGACAATTGCTCATCCTGCGAGATTCCAATATTAATAAAGACTCGTTAACAAATACACAACCAATACAATCCTGCTTACGCTCGCAGCAATGTACCAACAGGCAGGAAGATCCACTGAATCACTGAGTACCATAGACATACCAGTCACGCTCAGCTGGGACTCTACTAGACCCCTCAGATGCTCAGGACTGCTTTGATACATAACTACGCTGACCTCCCGCTCGCACTACAGTCTCCAAGCCCCTGTTCTTGGGTAAACTCTCATTGCTTGGCCTCGCTAGATGCATCTATGAAAACCACTGCTGCGCCGCTATAGCTAGCCCTGCGCTTGCTGCATCGTTGATTCGCATGGCTGCTCTGCTGCTCGCTTTAGTGATGCTACGGCCTTTTGCTGCTGCCGATTGTATCATAGCATCAGCCCTGCTTGGTGCGGATTGACAATGATGATCCTCGCGACTGCGTCTTTCCCCAGCCACACCAACGGACAACACACCCCGACCCCAGCTCGCCTCCCCTTAAGAATCAGACCAACAGGCATAAGTCCCTTCCAAACTAGCTTAGCCATAAGCCCCCTCCCCCGATTAGCACACTCAGGGCCTCAAAGCAGCCCCGACCAATTCGTACGAATTCAACCGCAACGACTTCAATAGATCATTGCCCGCCAGCAGTATTAAATTATTCCGTTCCTACCCCATCTGAAATCTGAACACACAAATTCATGCCCAACACTTTCAATCTATTCACTGTTACTCAACCATTAGGAACCAGAATAACCAAATTAAACCTGCGACCCAACCTCGTACCCATCAGCCCACAGTCCTAAAACAAGCTCAGGCTGAAGCCACCTTCCATCCTTAGCATCTGAAGAAGCAGGAAGCACAAAAAAACCGCTAATCTAGTAACAAACCAAACACCCCACAGACAGGACATCGCCAGATAAAGCATATAATTGTATCAGCAGAATCATACGCTTATTCTTATTCCCATTGTTAGTTCCATCCCCAGCACCAGATCCGTCTCAATTTAAAACATCCAAGATCTAGCACAAACAATTATGTAAGAGAAGATAGCTCGGACGCACACAGATTATCCGGTAGGACAAAACAGAAGTGACCCAGAACCAAGGGAAAGACCACATTAAAGTCAAATTCTTCCCGCTTAAAGCAGTGTAAGCACCGCCACTTGAAAAACGCCCAGATTTCATGCAAACAAAAAAAAAATGGAGACTCCAGAAAGGACCAGACGAGGAACACAGGATTACGCCTGACTAAACAAAAAACGTGCAGAATTCGTAATGAAGAGATGACTAAGGACAGATTAGCAACTCCGGATCTGAAGGACCCCCCAAGAAAGCTAGTTTACTTCCAAAGCCCCTTAACCACAAGAACCAATGGAAAACAAAGGAGAAGCACCTGAAGAAAGAAAACCTTCCTAGCATGAGACAATAACCAGAACTCTCCACCAGATTGATCTCATGCACTTGAGTGAAGGAAAAACTGGTCAGCTGGCAATATAGCCCCTGCTGAAGGAAGGGTGGACTGGAAGACTCAGGGGTACTCGAACGGTCCTTTCAATACTGGTGCAAGGTGGTTAAGACTTGGGTGGACTCACTCCCATAAGCCCCTTCCAGGCGGTGACTGGTCAGGAATTTCGGGATTTGGAAGTCACAAATGTCTAAAACCTGGCTCAGGGGGAAACATTGGGATTTAGAGAGAGAGAATAGAGTACCGATAAGTGAGAGAGAGAGAGAGATAGATTAAGAGACAGAAGACAGACAGGACAACCACAGACAGAACAGACAGAACAGACCCAGACATACAGACAAGAGGACAGCTGATGACAGACAGACAGAAAGATAAGTGACAGAATAGCCGAGAAGTGAGAGTTATGAGCTCAGACAGAAACGCTCGACAGAGCTCTAGATGAGAGACGAAGCACGACAGAGACGACCGATTAACTAACAGAGGATAGTAGGTAAAGCGATAGACCCAGACAGAGGACACCCTCTGATAGAGAAAAGCACACACTCAACGATTGAGAGTCGTATGAGAGGCGAGTAAGTGAGGATGTTAAGAGAAAGGCTGCAGTCAATGGCAGCGAGAGGAAGGTGGACAGAAGAAGAAGAGAAGGGTCAGAGAAGGAATTGAGATCTACAAAGACCTGATAGAGGAAGATTATGGGGCAGAGCAGATTGTAAAAGCAAGGCACAAGAGGGAGTGTCGTGAAGAGGACGCTGAGCATAGAACTGAAAACGGATACTGAATATGTGGCGGATTAGGGACAGTAGGAAACTAGATTAGAGCTTGATACAGGGAGAGCACTAAAGAATAGGAATTAGGAAATTATACAAAAACAAACATTTACTACATACATTAACATTACATTTACCCAAAAGCACTGGACAGTCATTGTAGACAGTGACCAATGTGAGTAATGAGTAGGAACGAGGCAACACGAGACGAGTAATTAGGAGGCATTATTTCGAACTAATATCGGAGGTAAAGAGTGTAGCTAATGTTCATATTTACAGGGGCCTGGTGGAAACATTATGACTGGTACGGGAACAGATGTAGACAACCTTTCACGAATATACTGAGCACAATGACCATACACAACATATTACAAGAGAACAATTGACTGAGACAGATCACGAAGAAGAAACAGGACTAAGGAATAGTTATAGAAAGGGCAGGATATAGCATTACTATCCATAAGGACAGAATGAACTTACGGATCACCGTCAAACAACATTACATAGACGTGAATTCACACCAGACAGGAAGCACCGGGAGCAAGATTACACGTAGATGATCGTTTTATATACTATGAAGACAGATCAAATACAACAGACAGCATCAACATCAGATTATGACTATCAGTTACGAGTACGCACATTGAGCTAGACTTAGCGGATTCGAATTGTAGATGGAGATTGAGTAGCCAAGGGACAGGGTCAAACTGACTAGCTTTAAGACTGGACTGGTCAACTCCCAGAGCCCTTCTAGCCATGGGCCAGAAACTGGGAGTTGAAGGTCCCAACAAGTCCGAACTGGGCCAAGCTGAAGACCCGGTCTAGGAACGTGTGTTGATTCGGGAAAAGGCAACCCTGGGATACTTGTCCTGGGCCAGACTGGGAGGAGGGGAGATTAGCAGTTGCGCAAGATTGAGGGGCTACCACAGAGAAAGTTGGGGGGTAAGCGATTTCCACCAAGCCCCGAAGCCTGGACAAGAACAACACAGGAAACGCATCAAGGGAGAAGCAACCTGCAAGTTCAGGCAAAGATCTTGACAGGAGAACAAGAACTGTGGCTCACAGAAGTTGAAAGACCTTACGAAATGGAAGCACATAAACAATGGGGAAACAACTGACACCAAAGGTGTTGTGTGGTTTGGTGTGGGGGGGTGGTGCAGGGAAAGCGTTTGATTGTCATACGGTGGGAGCGAGGGTGCGGAAAAACCAATAAAAAGGGAGATTATAAAAAAGTGGGGTGCTCCATCCCGGAGCTGCCAAGAGGAACGGGGCAGCCCATGAACCGAAACGTTATTACTGGATCGCCGCCCGGCAGGGGGGACTAGAAGACTGCTTCAGGCGCGCCCACGGCTAAGGTGATAGATCAGTGCCGAAGAGGGCAATATGCCAGCTCAAACACCCCTATAGGAACCAGGTGTCCTGGGAGCTGGAACCAACCTGCGCAGCCGGTCCCCGCCCAACCTGCTCCGCACAGGGTGCCCACCTTCATATGGGTGCGAAGGGGAAGCGCCAAGGGGCTGACCGCGGGCTGTCCAAGAGGAGGGTCAGTGTCCGCACCACCGGATCGGCACCAGCGTATGAAGGCCACTCGCCTCGCGGAGAGAAGGCCAAAACAGACGGGGTGTCACCAGCACTTCTGAGTCCCGCTGCAAGGGCGACCCCTCCCCAACGAACAACCCAAAAGTCTCATAGCCTGCACTGGAAGTGACCATTTACAGCCTGGTGGGGGAGGCTGGCAGTCGGGAACGAGCCACGCAGGGTTTAGCGTTGGAATGCCGGAGGCCTTACCTTGGCACCAACAGGAGTGTGTTGGCAGCAGAGAGACTCCAGGGCGTGGCAGGATTCTACGATGCCCTAATTCAACAGGAAGCCCGAGGCAACGTGTCCGAGAAATCCAGTTATTTAGACGAGCAAGCAGCACAACGGACCGCAAATAATTTATGGAATTTACAGCCCACCTATTACCGTTCCCCCCCCTCCCCATGTTTTCAAAACACATTTCCTCCAACTTGAGCACGGTGCCCGGGATTATGAGATCAGCGCTGCAGGGGGCGGAAAAGCCTTGGGAACAGCCTTGCGAGAAGTTATGTTAATGGGTTCGAGCCCCGATTAGTGCGAACCGATTTGCACGTGTGCCACATGGGCACACAGAAGCCAGTGGTTACCAGCAGCGCAGCTGCAGGCAAAGCGTTTACTTTCACTCGCAGCGTGCACCTTTCACAGCTTGATTTTTCAGCAGGTTTTTTGACGGTCCTTTTTTTTCGGCTTCCAGAGGCCAAGGAAGTTTCTGCGGCTTTGGCAGCTGAAAACTAGTCGCTTCGTCCTTCGTATCCGAAAATACCCCGAATGACAAAACAGGCTAGTTGCCTCACAAAGCTGCCAGAACCTTCCTCAGCGCGGAAGCGAAAAAGCCCAAACCACCGAAAATTAGTGAGCAGTGCAGGTAAAGGGGGGCCAAAACGGGGTGTGGGTGGGGATGGTCATCGCATGTATAGGGATGTGGCGTTCGGCATTGCCTCTGGTACTGCACGTAGCGGCGGAGCGTCGAAGCGCGGCCTCAATTTTGCACTACCTAGGAGACACTCATATCCCCTGATGGAGGCACGAGCCACCTTCAGGCCACTGCATCCACCCAACCCCAAGTTGTTCCAAAAGATGCTATAGCACATTACAGCTCCCAACCTCCCAGATGCGCTGATGGGAACCCCAAAGTGTGTAGAACAGCACATTAGATGAATCTGTTTTTGGTGTTTTTTGAAACAGCGGGCAGAGGCTAGAGAATTCTGGCATTGAATCCACAACACTACCGCACCACCCCAGGGCCGATGTCCAAAGGCAGAGATGTTGCATGCAAGCTGTGAACTTTCTAGAACAATATTGATAAGCCCAAACGTTGTTTAAATGTGCACCTAAATGCGAAATGGGCATTAATAAAGCAACTGAAAGATATTCCTTGTTTATTAGCACATGTGGCGGGGGGGGGGTGGCTTCAATTCCCCACACCGAAAAGTGAGTTCTCCTTGTTTCTGGCAGTGTTCACACACCTAGTAACACATCATCAATTTAGAAGATGATTTGGCAGTGGAGGAGGAGAGAGGAGCAACATGATTGGCTTCTTGATTCTCTCTCCTGCAGACATTTCCATGACCAACCAGTAACATCAAGCTAAAAAGGGAGTTGTGTTCCTGTTTTTATCACAAGAGCCTTTAAATAACACAGCAAACCACCCCTTCCACCTGAGATGTTACCTTACTTGGTAATGAAATTCGCAACAAAACAACCAACTCAGAGACCAACAAGGACCCATAGTTCCTCCTCCTCCTCGCCCCGCCTCCCAAACCACTCCTTCGCATTTCGAGAATTCCAAGGTGAATAATAATTTCAGCATAACACAAGCTCAGAACCAGCAAGGTACCCCATAAGTTCTCCCTCCCCGCCTCGCTCTCCTAACTCCCATTCTTCTAGCATGATGATGTTAACTACTTGGGTCCATGAAACGTCTGCAAAACACCCAAGCCAAAGAGCATCGGGACCTCTCAATCTTGAACCAAGCCTAAAAAATACCTCTTCATCGCAGGAACTCTAAACTTGATCCAAAAGTCATTGTCTGAAAGTGTGTAGGGAATCCTGCTAGTCAGGGTTGAACTGAAGACCTTAATGCCTTCCAACTCTGTTATCTACCTATTTAAGCTCTAGAATCCTGTTCAGACCTTGATGATGAACCCCCACTTATGTCATAGACCTGGAGTCCTCATCTCTAAGACCCTAAGTGCTAGAGCCCAACTGTCAACTACATAACCAAAAAGGCACAAGATTGTTTATTCTAATCTACTTCAATCTAATCTAAGCTTTTCTCTGGCTAATTAATACACTAAGAATAGAGCATCACAAAATCTATTTGTGTACCAATACTGAATACAGCTCATCCATCTGGAACCCCACATAAACACAGTGAAAGTCCAGAAATATCCCAAGAAGAGTTCTCCCCTCCTCTAACTTGTTGTCAGAAGACATGATGCAACAGACTCGCAATTCTAAGACCCTTAAAAAACCTTGAATTACGCGTTCGTTTGACTAATAATAGTAATATTAAAAATCAACACTGCAAAGTCTACCTGTCACTGAATACTTCAGCTGCAATCACGACACACAAGAGCAAACAATAATACAAACCTCAAGGCAACCGCACAAACTTGATTGCAGAAAGCACACCTCACAACAGTAGGGTCAATGTCCTGGAATCCTCTGCCGACTCTGTGGTTTCTTCCCCAAACCCCAAAAACTTTAACCTTAGACTGTCTACTATTGACCTCACTCCTTTCCTCAGAGGTCTGTAAGGGGGCCTGCATAAGCGCACCAACATGCCTACCGTTCCTGTCCTAATGTTCCCTTTAATCCATTTCATGTGTTCATAATCATGTTTATACTTATACCTGTTATCTAATACTTGCTTGACAAAATAAATAAATCAATAAATAAAAACTAACATAAAAATAAACCCCATTTCAGAGGAATCTCAAGATTTTCAAGGGGCCCACCAGAAATCAGAAATTCTGCTTTTCCCCCTAACCTTTCATGGAAGGAGAGAAACATCTTCTCCGGTCCTGCTATCTGTTATTGTCTCCATCATAAAATATATATATATAAATCTCACTCTTTCACTTCTACCCATCCAGGTCGCTGCTGAAGGACGTCTAAGATGGTGTTGGTGAGGGCACACTTGAATCGGATGGAAGCTCGGGGTTCCCTGTTTAAAAAATATTAAATTGAATTAAATTAAATTAAAAATCCCTTTTCTTTCACAAGATAGCGAGCACACTGCATAGAAGAACAGAATTCTTTATTGGCCAAGTGTGACTGGACACACAAGGTACAAATGCTTGTGTCTTTGGTGCAAATGCTCTCAGTGTACATAAAAGAAAAGAGACATTAGTCAAGAGTCAAGAATCATCAGGTACAACACTTAATTATAGTCATAGGGTACAATAAGAATAGAATAGGAAAGAATAGAATAGAATAGAATAGAATAGAATAGAATAGAATAGAATAGAATAGAAGTTTGACAGTAGAGTTCCTGGCAAAAACCTCACACCCCATAGCAAAGGGTGGGTTCACGTAAGGACCTCAGGATCACTTAATGACTGCATCCTTATTGTTACTGTGCCAATCATTTTTGTGATGACATCAAGAGATGTCACGCAATCATCTGCCACAAGCCTTTAGGATGTCACGTTGTGTCATGCCATCGCCATGCAAACAAAGCCAATTTGTTAGCAGGCCAAATTCTACCCAGTTAGTCCTTGTTCAGTGACTGCCACGTTCAGCGACCGTCCACAGTTACTACGGCGATGAAAAAATAACCTGGTGGGCATTTGTGGCCTTTGACAACTTTTGCAGGTGTGTGAGACAAAGGAGAGCTCTAGGGAGGCCGTTAAGCAGAGTTATGGTTGCACTTAGTGACTCCTTTGCTTAACTGAGGGGCCGGCCTTCATTGTGGTCATGAAATGAGGACTATCACTACTCTGCTTCACATCTGTGCATTCATGCATGGCATGCCAATGCCAGATGCCCTGTCCTCTTTTGGGGATGCCCATGAACATACACAAATACACAAGCACACGCACAGAGGTACTCCTCCTCACCAGCTGGTTTCCTAACTCTCTTCTTCGTTTATACTTATGAATAGAATAGAATAGAATCTGGAAGGGACCCTGGAGGTCTTCTAGTCCAGCCCCCTGCTCAAGACCCTATACTATTTCAGACAAGGGACTGACTGTTAGGAATGTAAGTCACTTAACAGTTCAGTTGGAAAATATATAAACCAGGATAGACATTTTTATACTGTCACTTTAAGGGAATGCTAAAATTGTAATTGGGTATGGTTCCTCAAACGGCCATAAGATGGAGTCAGAAACCTGGGTTGTTTCATCTTGTTGCTGAGAGTGTTGCCATTGACTGATCATAGTACTTCTTGGGTTTGATGTAAGTCTGTTACTGAACTGTTTTTAATATTGGACTTTGTTATTGGATTATCCCTGGACTGAAAACTGACTGCTTCAACCGTGAATGACTTGGACTATGTTTGGACTTTGCTTAACCACTTACTGGAAGTAAAACCTACATTTTACTATACAGTGTAACTACTGTGTGCTGCTTCACCACTCTCACTACATCTCCCTGTGTGCGCTCATTCTCCTAATGAGGAATTACCTCAACACTGACCAGTGACCACTCTTTTCTTTAAAAACTCCAGTTCCCCTGGTTAATTGTCCTCACTGTTAGGAAGTTTCTCCTTAATTCCAGGTTGCTTCTACTCCTTGACTGAGTTCCCATCCATTGTTTCTTGTTTTGTCTTCTGGTGCTTTGGAGAATAATTTGACCCCCTCCCCTCCTCTTTGTGGCAGCCCCTCAAATATTGGAATATTGCTATCATGTCACCCCTGGTCCTTCTTTTCTCTAGACTAGCCAAACCCAAATCCTGCAGCCCTTCTTCATATGTTTTAGCCTCTAGGTCTTTAATGATCTTAGTTGTTCTTCTCTCCACGTTTTCCAAAGTCTCAACATCTTTTTTGTAGTGTGGTGGCCAAAATTGGTTGCAGGATTCCAGGTGTGTCTTTATTAAGGCTTTATAAAGGCTAGGTCCCACTGGCCGACAGATGCAAAACGTATGCATAAAGGACACAGCGTATGAGCAAAATTTCAGAGGCGGCTCCATCCGTTGTCATCCGCTTCAAAAACTGGCGAAAATTTGCACAAACAGAACGGAAAAGAACGGATGTGGATAGTATGTAGCGGGGGATGTTAAGTGGATGTTCATAGGAAGCCTAGCGGATGAAAGCGGATGACACCTCCAAAGGGGTTCCGGGGGAGAATTTCGAAGTGGACGCATAGCGGAAGGGGCGGATGCATCACGTATGCCTAAAGGAAAGAAAGGGGATGCCGCGCGGATGTATATCGGATGCAAACGCATCCTTTCTATTTCTGTGCTACTAATGCTGTGTAGACGTTCCGTGTACCTTTTGTTTCCTCCCTCTTTCCGTTTTCAGCTGCAGCGGATGTGAATTGAGGGGATGCCCAGAGAATACAGAGAGGATACAGCGGACGTTTAACGGATGATAAACGGACATAGAACGTTTGTTGCTCGGATGTCGCGGATGTACATCGTACGTGGCGGAAAGTTCATCCGTTCACAAAGTTTTGTGCAGCTCAAAACTTCTTGCGCAGATGAAATCTCAGTGGACGGATGCTCGAGGGATAGAGCATATGAAACACGTCTGCAGTGAGTACACAACGGATGCATCGGGTTTTCCAATGGATGGCAAGCTTTTTTTAACGTTTTACATCCTCTTTGCATCCGTAAGTGCAGTGGGACCGGGCCTTAAAGTGGTACTAATACTTCACGTGATTTTGATTCTATGCCTCTGTTTGTGCAACCAAGGATTGTATTTGCTTTTTTGGCTGCCACCGCACACAGCTAGCTCATATTTAAGGGATTGTTCACTAGGATTCTGAGGTCCCTCTCTCAGTCACTGTTTTTGAGCCAGGCCTCCTAATCTGTATTTATACACTTTTGATTTTTTTCTGCCTAAATTAAAAAATATATATTTTTGAATAAAAAAAGAAAACCACTTACCGTTCTTTCAGCTTTTGGCAACCATGAGGTCCTTTATGGTTTGCATTCTGCAACGAGATTCAAAATTACAAATTCTAAATAGTTTTGAAATAACTTTTGCGCCTCTTTAGAACGATATTTGTTTTAAAAAAAATACCTTTTAAGGTGGGATGAAACTCAAGGACCTTAGAGTACTCATCTCTAGTGACCTAAGTGCTGGAGTCCACTGTAACTACCTAGCCAACAAGGCATGAAGAGTTGTTAACCTAATCCTACGTAGCTTTTTCTCTGGTAATATCACACTACTAACTAGAGCATACAAAACATTTGCTAGACCAATACTCGAATACAGCTCATCAGTCTGGAACCCACATTACGTATCTGATATTAACACAGTTGAGAAAGTCCAGAAATATTTCACAAGAAGAGTTCTCCACTCCTCTACTCGTTGCAGAATACCTTATGCCACCAGACTTGAAATTCTAGACCTAGAAAACCTAGAACTACGCCGCCTTCGGTCCGATCTAAGTATAGTATATAAAATCATACATTGCAATGTCCTACCTGTCAATGAATACTTCAGCTTCAACCATAACAACACAAGAGCACACAATAGATACAAACTCAAGGTTAACCGCACCAAACTTGATTGCAGGAAATACGACTTCAGCAACAGAGTGGTCAATGTCTGGAATACTCTACCTGACTCTGTGGTTTCTTCCCCAAACCCCAAAAACTTTAACCTTAGACTGTACTATGGACTTCACCCCTTTCCTAAGAGGTCTGTAGGGGACGTGCATAAGCGCACCAATCGTGCCTACCATCCCTGTCCTATTGTTTCTTTTATTTTTCTTATTTGTATCCATTTCATGTATTCATAACTTTGTTTATACTTATACCTGTTATCTTGTAAGCAATTGACAAATACAATAATAAATCAATAAATAAACACTTTATTGAGTAGTTCCTCTGTGATTAAGATGTTTTTACTAACGATGTTTTTCTGACAGTCTTTACCAATATTTATAACCTATAAATTTATTTAGCATCCAAGGCAAAAAAAAAAAATCTGTAAAATTGGGCATGACTCACTTAACAGCTGCCTTACTTAGTGATAGAAATGTTGGCTCAAATTGTGGCCATAAGTCAAGGACAACCTGAATTTATATTTTTATCTCTTCGCCACATTTCTATCCTGCTGCAATCCAACTAGATTCACTTAACAATTAGGTTACTAATTTACCAACTGCAGTGTTTCACTTAGTGGCAAGGAATGTCGTAAACTGGGAGAAAATTAACTACAGCCTCACTTAGCTACAGACATTGTGGCCTCAGTTGTGTCTGTAAATTGAGGACTACTTGCATTGATATTTCTTTAATCTCTTTGCCGCATTTTTATCCTGCTGCAGTCCAAGAATTGTGGGGCACAGATAGTCCTTGACTTACAACGGTTCATTTAGTGACCGTTGGAAGTTACAAGGGCTCTGAAAGAAGTGACTTAGAACCGGTTTTCACACTTACGACTGTTGCAAGTATCCCCATGGTCACGTGATCAAAATTCAGGCCCTTGGCTATGGATTCATACTTACAACGGACACAGTGTCCCAGATCCCCTTTTGCAATGTTTCAATGAGCAAGTTCAGTGAGCAACTGCAATGATTCACTTAGTGGCAAGGAAGGTCGTAAAATGGGGTAAAATTAACCACTGTCTCACTTAGCGACAGATATTCGGGGTCTCTTGTGGTCGTCCATTGAGGACTATCTTTATAGATCATCTGGGAAATGTTGGGAGTTGAAGTCCCTACCTCTTTAAGCACCCAGGTTGGACAAACCCAGATCCAGGCGCAATGTGCAACGACCAGGAAGATTTCAAACAATCCCGGATGCGAATAAACCACGATTTCTTTGAATGTTGCTGGCTGCAATCAGTTGGCATCCCGTATTGCAATGCCAGCTTGCAAGGTTCAAAAGCCCCATCCTATCTGCCCCAACCAGGAGTCCCTGAGGTGAGGGTCGAAAGGTGGACTACCAGCCCCATCATTCACCCTCGGGTGATGCTCAACGACCTTGCGGTGCCAGTTGGGCAGGACCGGGCTCTCCATCATCCCCAGCCAGCTGTATTCCGCCCAAGACCCGCCCAGCTCTATGGCTGGGGATGATGGGCTTTTCTGCCCAAGACCCCCCCCAGCTGGTTTGGGTGGGGACGATGGGCTTTGGAAGCCCCGGGAGGGGTATCCCTCTCTGCCTCAACCAGGCACCCCTGGGGTGAAGAGGGTCAAAAGACTGACTACAAGCCCCATCATCCACTCTCGTGCGATCCTCAACGAGCACTGTGCCAGTTGGGCAGGTCCAGGCCCTCCATCGTCCCCAGCCGGCCATATTCCGCCCAAGCCCCGCCCAGCTGCTATGGCTGGGGACGATGGGCTTTGGAAGGGGCTGGAGAAGGAGACGCCGCCCCCTCCCCGGGGTGGGGGGGGACTCCCGCCGCCCCACCTTGTTCTTGGCCATGCTGGTCCTGCTTCGGAGGCGCGTCCCGTCGCCGGGGCAACCGAGGCTTCTATGGGCGGGGTTTAGCGTGGGTGGGGCATAGAAAAGCCCCGCCCCTCGCTGCACGCCGGGTGGGGGGGGTCTCGTCCCTCTCCGGCTCTTGCGCAGAGCGGCGTAACTGCGACGAGGGGGCGTGGTCGCAACTTGGGGAGGGGAGGGGGAGGAGGAGGAGAAGGGAGGCTTCTGCGGTTGGGGAGGCCCGCCTGGCTTCCTCGGGAGTCGCGCTCCGCACCTGCCGGCCCTCCGAGCTGCGACCCCCGGACTTCGTCCAACGCCCCCTCCCCCCCTCCCCCGACCCGTTCCGGAGTTTCATCAGAAGAGAGCTGGAAGGGACCCTGGAGGTCTTCTAGTCCAGCCCCCTGCTCAGGGAGGAGACCCTTATGGAATTACAGAATAAGAAGGGTTGGAAGGGAACTTAAGAGGTCTTCTAGTCCAGCCCCTTGCTCAAGGAGGACACTCTTCTGGAATTGCAGAATAACAAAGGTGAGAAGGGACCTCAGAGGTCTTCCAATCCAGCCCCCTGCTCAGGGAGGAGACCCTTATGGAATTACATAATAATAAGGGTTGGAAGGGAACTTAAGAGATCTTCTAGTCCAACCCCCTGCTCAGGGAGGAGACCCTTATGGAATTGAAGAATAGCAAGAGTTGGAAGGGACCTTGGAGGTCTAGTCCAGTCGCCGGCCCCAAGCAGGGCACCCTACAACACCATTTCTGACAGATGGCAGTCCAGTCTCTTTTTGAAAGTTTTAGCCTAGATTTAACAGATTAACAGAGTTGGAAGGGACCTTGAAGGTCATCTAATCCAACCCTCCCACCCAAGCAGACCCTACACCATTTCTGACAGATGGGAGTCCAGTCTCTTCTTGAAAGCCTCCAGGGATGAAGCTCCCACAACTTCTGAAGGCAACGTCTGTCCCACTGCTTGATTGCTTTCAAAGGAAATGGTATAGATAGGATCTCCTGCTCAAGCCTTGGGCTGGACTAGAAGACCTTCCAAGCTCCCTTCCAGCTCTCTTCTGACTCTGATCCTAAACCAAAGCAAGACTCTGCTCTTCCTGCCCCTCTTCTTGCCACACCCCCCAACAGATTCCCAAGGGCCCCTGGCTGAAACTGGAACCCGTTCCCTTCCAATCACCCCCTCCCCTATCACAGTGGGGCAAGGTGGCTTTGATCTTGCAGGCTCTATTTTGGGCAGGTGACCCCCACCACCACCGCTCAAGGGTTCAGTTACTCCCCGCAGGCAGTGCCAAGCTTGGTACATTCCACTGGCTTTGGGAACATTGCATTCCCCACTTCTCCTCTCCCCCCCCCCCGCCTGTCCCACGCATCCTGGAATGCTTCTCCATGCTCAGCCCAGAAGGATGCCCCCTCCCCTCTTGCCTTCCCCTTGGCCGACCGGCCCTTTTCACCTGTGGTACCCGTGGCTGCCCAGAACCACCAAAATCTGGTGGACTTTCCAGAACTGGGTTGGGGGTGGGGCTTTGCTTTGCTTAATATGGATATCCTGGGGGGTCCTATTGCCCCCGTATCCCACCCTCACCCCACTGTCCGATGCCAACTCTCCATGATGCCAGTGAAGTTGCAGCTGCCTTCTGTGCGTGACAAAAGAATCTATTCTCTTGCACACAAGGGTTTGCATTGTGCGCTCGCAACAGCCACGCAACCAGGCCAGGTTCTTCCCCCCCACCCCCAAAATTTCCCCCCNCCAGGCCAGGTTCTTCCCCCCCACCCCCAAAATTTCCCCCCCCCCATCCCCATTTGCAAGGAGGTGGGATTTTTCCAACCCTGGAAAAAGGCATTTTGATAGGAGCAGCTCCTTTGATGAGCAAGCGAGAGGAGGAGGAGGAGGAGAAAGAAAGGACAGTGCAACACACACACAGCCTCTGCAGATTTATTCCATGCCACAAAATACGCAGCTGTCACACACTCTCTCTCACACACACACACACACCGAGGGCTGCCAGCCTAGGGGTGTAAATTTTCACCCAGAGCCTGCCCCAGGGAAGTGGCCATCACCGGACATTTGGATAAAGAGAGGGGGGGGAATCGTGCCCAGGACATCATTCGGTTTGCCTGGCGAGTTGCTAAGGTCACTTTGAAGGATTATGGGCAACGGCATGAATAAGGTAGGGCATCAGATTTTTAAGATTTTTTTTTTTATAACGTCTTGTTGAAGTTTGGACATCCTGCATTTGAAAGCAAGACAGAAAAGGGAAGGACAAAAGCACGTTAAAAGGGCCCTTTCCCCAAATTACATCCGACAACTACCATGAGTGTTTGAGAAGAGAAGCGAAGAGAAGAGAAAATATGGAATGGAATGAAATAGAATAGAGAGAGAATATAATGTAATAGGAATATAAAAGAATAGAATAGAACATAAAAAAATTGAATAGAAATAGAATAGAACAGAATAAGAAGAATAGAATAGAATAATGAATGGAATAGGAATAGGCATAGGAATAGAATAGGGTAGCATAGCATAGCATAGAATGAAATAGGAATAGAATAGAATTATTTATTATTATTACACAAGAAATTTTTCTTTGGTGCATATGCTCTCATGTTCACAAAGGAAAAAAATAAACATGCATTCATCAAGAATCATAAGATACAACACTTAGTGATAGTCCTGGGTTACTAAATAAGCCATCAAATCCTACTAGGAAACAAATAAAACAATATACATTGTAAAGATACTAGGGTTAGGATTAGAGTTATAGTCGTAAGTAAAAAAGGAGATAGGAAGGACAAAAAGAAGAATAGTAATAGTCTCAGTAAAAAGTTGGACAGTTTTGTGGGAATTAGTTGTTTCGCAGAATGATAGCATTTGAGGAAAAAACTGTTCTTGTGTCTAGTTGTTCTTTACATTTACATTTACTTATTTATTATAAACGATTAGTTTATCTTTACAATTTATATTGTTTTATTTGTTTCCTAGTATGATTTGATGGCTTATTTAGTAACCTAGGACTATCACCAAGTATTGTATCTTAGGATTCTTGATGAATGTATGTTTATTTTTGTGTTTATGTACACTGAGAGCTTATGCACCGAAGAAAAATCCCTTGTGGGTCCAATAATCACACTTCCTTTTTGACATCCGAGAGAAGTTGTCATATTGTCAACTTCCTTCGATAGATCACCTTTCTTGATATAAAATCAAAGGTGTGGCTCACCTGGATGAGGTTCTCTTGTGAGTCACTGGGTGGGGAGGGTGGTGTAGCGGGGAAAGTTCTGGACCAGGAAATAGGAGACACGAGTTCTAATTCTACCTGGAGGCATCAAAATTCAGCTGGATGGCTTTGAATCTAAAATTTATTTATTTTTTCCCCTCATTCCTGATTGTTCGGACTTTGCACGAGACATTAAAGCCTAAACTGGGGTTTTTTAACCCACACGTGCGACATGTTGGGCCTAAATTACAGGTAGTCCTCCACTTACAGCCATTCATTTAGTGACCAAAGTTACAACAGGATTGAAAAAGTGATTTACGATCATTTTTCAGTGACGACCCCTCAGTCACGTGATCAAAATTGAGCCGCATGGACAACTGACTTGTATTTACAACAGACGCAGCACCGGGGGGGTTACGCAATCCCCTTTTGCGACNCAACAGACGCAGCAACGGGGGGGTTACGCAATCCCCTTTTGCGACCGTCTGACCAGCCAAGTCAGTGGGGAACACAGCTTCACTTAACGACCATGTGACTAACTTATCAGCTGAAGGGATTCATTTAACATGTTGTAAAATGAGGCAACATGTCACTAAATGGATGTTTTGCTTAGCAGTGGAAATTTTATGCTCAGCTGCGGTCATAAAGTTGAGGATTGCGTGAAAAATGAGCTGGTGGGGGCTTTCGATCTGTCACTCTGAAATTTACTTAATTATTTTATCCTGTTCCTTCCTGGTTGACATGGGGTTTTAGCCAGCACAAACATAGGCTTCAGGTGACATGCAAGGCCTCAAGAAATAAATTATATTAAATCTGAATATAATTTATTTCTTCAGGCCTCGCATGCCACTTGAAGCCAATATTTGTGCTGGCTAAAACCCCAGTTTAGGGTTTAAGGATGCCCAAGGGCTGGCTTTGGCCGGAGGGATGTTAACAGATAATCAGAGTTGGAAGGGACCTTGTAAGTCATGTAGTCCAACCCCCTGGCCAAGCAGGAGACCCTACAGCATTTCTGACAGATGGCAGTCCAATCTCTTCTTGAAGGTCTCAAGTGATGAAGCTCCCACAACTTCTGAGGGCAAGCAATGAATCTGACCTGTTCGATTACTTGGTAGGCCAGGTTAAAGTGTTGTGTGAATGATAAAAAAATTCTACACTAATATGTTTTTTTTTTCAATCTTTTTCCAGATTCTTCCTGGACTCTTTCTTGGGAATATTGTAGGTAAGTGAAGAATGAACCTGCCACAGAGGTGGTGAATTAAGCTATTTGGTTCAAGGTGGTTGGCATTTTCCCAGCTTGGCCAAACTTTTAAGACATCCCCAGCAGGTAAATACATCTGCATCAGTTCCATGGTTTGGCTTAGTGGTGAAGGCACCAGCTGGAAACCAGGAGATGGGGAGTTCTAGTCCTGCCTTAGGCAGGAAAGCCGGGTGGGTGACCTTGGGCCAGTCCCTCTCTCTCTCTCTTTTTCCCTCTCAGCCCAACCCACCTCACAGGGTTGTTGCTGTTGTGAGGAAAAGAGGAGGAGGAGGGGGCTGTATATGCTGCCTTGAATTATTGGTAAAAATAATAAAGGTGGGAAAGAAAGAAGGAAGGAGAAAAAGAGAAAGGAAGGAAGAAAAAAATGAAGGAAGGAGGGAAGGAGATGGAGAAAAAGAGAGAAAGGAAGGAAGAAAGAGAAGGAATGAGAAAGAAAGGAAGGGAGAAGAAAAAAGGAAGGAAAGGAGGGAAGGATGAGAGGAAAGAAAGGGAGAGAGGGAAAGAAAAAAGATGAGAGAAAGGAAGAAGAAAGAGAGAAAAAGAAAAGGAGGAGATGAAAGAAAAAGGAAGGGAGGGAAGAAAGAAGGAATGGGAAGGAAAGGAAAGAGGAGAAAGAAAGAAGAAAAAGAAAGAGGAAAGGAAAAAAGGAAGAGGAAAGAGAGAAAGAGAAAAAGAAAAGGAGGGAGGAGAACAGGGGTGGGATTCTATTAGTTTGCACCTATTCGCTAGAGTCAGTCGTTAATGTTCTAAGCACTTGGGAGAACTGGTTGTTGGAAGAAATTACTGGGCTAATCCTGTAAGGAAGGCAGGAAGGAAACATTCTGGTGTTGCTTACAGAAACTGCCTCTCTGTTAACCCTTATTACATTCTTGGCAGGACTAGACTTCCTGTCTCAGGAACTTCTCTGGAGTTTTTTTTCCTTCCTTTGCTTGGTACTTTGCTTGTGTGAAGTGACCATTCAAAGTGACAATGGCACTGAAAAAAGTGACTTATGACCGTTTTTCACACTTACGACTGTTGCAGCATCCCCACAGTCACGAGAGGCCAGGTGAGGAGATGCGTGTCTCGATGTGAGTGATGTTGAGTTGGCCACGCCCAGCCAGTCACATGACCACCAAGCCAAGCCCACCAACTAAGCCACACCCATGGAACCGGTTGTTAAAAAATTTGAATCCCACCCCTGGAGAAGAAAAGAAGGTCAAGAAAGCAAGCCTGGGTGGCCCAATCCCTAGGAAACAGTGAGTTCTAGTCCCACTGAAGCCAACTAGGTGATTTGGGGCTCATCTCTCTCCCTCCCTCTCCAACCCACCTCACAGGGTTGTTGTGGGAACAACAGGAGAAGCAAGGGCTATTACGTAGGTAGGCGCATCATCTTGAGTTATTTATACACACGAAAACAAAGGCAGGATTTTTTTTTTTAAAGTCCAATCCATAAATCAATGCCTGGCTGGGATTAAAATGAGGGGGAGGCAAGCTGTGAAGAGTCAGGAAGAACAGTCCCATCCCAGAGCCTTTCCCACAGTCTACGCAGGAGTAGCTGCATGCAGTCGGTGCTCAGATTGCTAAGGAGGCTGCAGTCCTGCTGACCTCAGTATGTGTTTCCAAAAGAACAGCCACAGTGTGTATTTTGGGTGGGCGGGCATAGAGCATGGGGAAACACGTCGCCCAAGTGAGTCACTGCCAGCTGTTCGGCCATGCCCAAAAAAGGACCTGGACATGCTCCCAGCTGCGCTTCTAAGAACTCTTAAAGAACATCACACACAAACACACACCATGTCATGTCCCTGTTGGAGACTGACTCCGAGGGAGAGGAGGAACAGCCAACAGGGAGTGGAAGTGTGGCTCCGGAGGTTGTGGAGGAGGTTGTGGAGGAGGCTGGGGAAGGGCAGAGGCCGGCTGAGCAATCAGAGGAGGATCCAGGCCCATCCCCTCTCCATCCTAGGCCATGCAGGGAGGAGAGGATAAAGGAGAGACGGGAATGGCATGGTCTACGGGGGAGGAAAGGGCCTTGATCCCCTTCATGGGCTGCAGCTGTGAGAACTGGATAAGGGGATGGACATGCGTATGGACCAGTGCTGGAAACAAAACGTGGACATATCTGTAGTCTGTCGTTCCTCTCTGAGTTTGGCGTCCTTCCCAGTATATGTTCCAATATCTGTTCATCTTCAAGCCCTTATCTTGCCTGCTTCCTATAATTGTTTCAGTGGTTTGTGTGATTTGTGTTGTTTTTACTCTTATAATTTATTGGCATTTTATTTTAACGGCATTTCCTCTTTTTTGGAACTTGCTTGTGCAGGATTTTTTTTTGTCTCCATTCAAGGATATTTGGAGCTTTGAAGCAAAGGGAAGGAATAAAAGGGGCTTCACCTGTTTTTGTGACTATGTTTATTTTGTACCCCACCTGGGTCATCACACACCACTTAGAAAACCCAGGGAAATACACGCAAGGTTGCTTTCGACTTACCACACTTCATTTAGTGGCCATCCGAAATTAGCAACGGTGCTGGAAAAAAAAGGAGACCGACGACCATTTCTCAACCTTAACCACCGTTGTGGCGTTTCTGTGATCATGTTCAAATTCAAGATGTTGCGAAACTGGCATGTACTTAGGACAGTTTTCTGTGTCCCATGATCCCAAGCAAAATTGTGGAGGGAGAAGCAAAGTTGTGGAGGGAGATTCAGTGGTGGGGCCCTGTCTAGAAGTAGTCCTTGAGTTACAGCCACAACAGGGCCCAAAATTTCCATCACTAAGCAAGAGAGTACAGTGAGTTTGGCCCCCGTTTTACGACCTTTCTTCCCACAGTTGTTCCAGTTTTTATGGTTAAGCCAATTCAGCTTCCCCACGGACTTTGCTTGACTGAAGGTCGCAAAAAGGGGATCAACATGAGCCCCCAGGCACTGTGTCCATCATAAATATGAGTCAGCTGCCATACATCCAAATTTGTGACCACGGGGGATGCTACAACGGTCGTAAGAGTGAAAAAACAATCCTAAGTCACTTTGTACAGTGCCGCCGTAACTTCAGTCACTAAACAAATTGTTGTAAGTTGAGAACTGCCTGTAATTTTTTTTACCCACGAAAAGGGTCACAGAGGCAGAGATGCAAAGCAGAAAAACGCACCTCCAGGCTCTGGAAAGAGCTGGAATAAATAAACCACAAGTTTGATCCTGCAGAGGTCGGCCAACTGATTTTTTTGTGTGTTTCAAATGATGCATGGTGCTTGAAATTAGGATTTGGCAAAGGAGCATGAGGTCATTTGGGTTTATTTAAGAAGATATTGGACAGGCATCTGTCTGAAATGGTGGGGTCTCCTGCTTAAGAAGGGTGCTGGACTAGAAGACCTCAAAGGTCCCTTCCAGCTCCTATTCTATTCTATTCTGTTCTGTTTTCTATTCTATTCTGTATTTTCTATTCCATTCTATATATTCTATTTTATTCTATATTTTATATTCTATTCTATATATTCTATTTTCTATTCTGTTCTAAATTCTATTCTATTCTAAATTCTATTTTCTATTCTATATTTTCTATTCTATTCTATATATTCTACCATATTCTTTCTAGTCCATTCTAAATTCTAGTCTGTTTTCTAGTCTATTCTATATATTCTATTCTATTTTCTAGTCTATTCTGAATTCTATTCTATTTTCTAGTCTATTCTATATTTCTTTTCTGTTTTCTATTCAATTCTATATTCTACCAGCTGGATACCCGTGCTTCACTATGAAACTATGTATTCGGGCTTAGTTTTTGGGGAGGGAAATAAAGGAGAAAATTTTTTTGCATCTGCCTACCAACATCCACCGGTATTCATCTGGCTGGCGTCCTGCCAGTGTGTGAAAAAGTGGAGGGCTGTTTGGAAACTGAAAGAGTATTTGCTGTGTGAGCAACAAGGAGACAGGAAGGAGCCTTAGCTCAACTGTTCTGCACTAAAGCTGCTTGATGCTGTGAAACTGAAACTGAAACTCCTCTGCTTGTGTTTTGCCTTTGGAAGAGATTTTTTTCCAGGTGGGAAGGGGGAGTAGAACTCCTTAGCATCAGTGTGTTAATAAGGATCATATGTGAAATACTACTGCTCTGATGGTCATTTGGAAAAATCCTTTCTTAGTGAGCCCCTAGAAGCCAAGAGGGACATATGGGCCAAATTTCAAGTTTGTAGGCTTTCCAGTTCTGGAGATTTTGAGATGATGCATGAGGGGCATTTTGCTTTTATATTGTTGGAAGTTAAACCCCCCCCCTTTCCTAGAAAATTGACCAGAAGCAGAAATTCATCTCAGAAGCAGAAACTCACCCAGCCCCCCATACCTTTTACAATGGGCCATTACTATGGCCTGGGCCAGTCTATTCTACATAACAAAGGTCTCCTCCAGGTAGAGCCATAATAGGAATTGCCCAAAGCCCTTTCATTGCATCATCATCCAGCAAAGGCTCAACCAAGCGCGATACTCAAAAGACAGCCTACAGAGTTGCCCCCGCATGACCCCATGGGAGCCTGACAACCAACCAGGATACAAGCTCAAATTCAAATCCCAACAGAGGGTATGAAACCCAGCATCACTCTCNGTCTTTCCCCCCCCCCCCACTTGGAACTGAACCCAGAAGGATATTTTCTTCCAACAATAAGATACATAGATTTTCTATTCTCTGTTCTGTCCCATTCTTATGGCCCAGCTAAGCGGTCTGATTCAGCAGCTCAGAGTGGATCGAGCATTTGGCACAGGCGCCAAGCCTCCACGCACATGGGATGCTCCGTGTGCTGGCGTGTCCAGCGTTTCTGCAGGACCCACTGAGAACATCTGCGTAGAAGGGAGGGAGTCTCTTAACAATCGCTCTGTGTTCCTCCTCCTCCTCTCCTAGATGCCAAAGACCTCGATCAGCTGAGCAGGAATGATATCACCCACATCGTCTCCATTCACGAGTCCCCGCAGCCCCTCATTCCGGTAAGGGGGGGGTCATTGGGTGGGGAGGGGCATCCAGCAGGACAACCGGAGACATTGCATGAAGCTGAAGGCAGCACAATGGATGTTGGCCATGTTAACAGATAATCAGAGTTGGAAGGGACCTTATAGGTCATCTAGTCCAACCCCCTGCCCAAGCAGGAGACCCTACACC
>BHFT01036087.1:0-35628 GCA_004320025.1 Laticauda laticaudata | reverse complement strand
AAGCCTGATGATGGCAGATGAGATTCTGCTGAAACGTTGCTACAACTTTAAAACCACTACAATGACGTGGGATAATGTCATTAACAGAATTAGATGTACTCAGAAACCTAAGAAAATATTATGAGACTATACTGACATTCTTAATGTTAACATGAAACCTAATTACTTCAGATTGATAGTTTCTTTTTAAAGTTTGATTTACAAAGAAAAAACTAAACTTAAAGTGTGAGATTTATGGCATTCAGTCACATAAACATAGAAAACACAAATCAAACAGAAAACTGAAGAAAAGAATCTGTGGGAAAAGAGAAGTCAATTTAAAATTGAAAGTACAGGAATGAAACATGGAAAGAATCAGTAAATAAAAAGTCATGAAAAGAAAGAAATCTTTGCCTTATACTTATACATATATATATATAATAATTATAATAATTATATATATACCAGAATATTACAAATGCCAATGTATCCCCATGTCTAATAATGAGAAGTCAGTAGGTCCTCCTCACTTGCTGACAGTAACTGGAACGAGGAAATTTGTTGCTGAGTGATACAGTCAAAAGATGGAATGTCACATGACCACAACAATTTACATCGGCAGTCCTAGCAGTTCCAGTTACTGTTGTTAGAGTTGCAGCGTCCCGTGGCCATATGATTTCCTACCTCCCACTGGCTTCCCCATTGACTTTGCTTGTCAGAAGCTGGCAGTGAAAGTTGCAAATGGTGATCACAAGGTCATGGGACACTGTGACAATGGAATTGTGAGTCAATTGCCAAGCACCTGATTACAACATGTGACCACAAGGATATTGTGATGGCTGCAACTACGAGGATCTGTAATAAGTCCTTCTTGTTCATCACCACTGTAATTTTAAATGGTCACTGAATGAGTAGATATTTAGCAAGAACTACCTGTACTAATTAGCTCTTCCTGTTTATGCCACCTGTAATTTTTCATAAGGCAGCAGCTGTTAGAGAAGACACCAAACTCAATGTCAGATGCCAAACTGACATTTAAGTGTCTGCATGTTAAGGAAGAAATTAAGTTCTCAGATGAAAAGAGCTTTAAAAGACAATAGAAGCCTCTTTGGATTGGATCCCAAAATGAACTGAAAATCTACCAGAACTCAGCTGCAGAAATCTGAATAGTGCAGCCCATTTTCTGAATCTCTTTTGCTACTATCTAACAGCAGTTCTCATTTTTGCACCAATGACCTAGTAGTGAAGAGCACTGAAATAGCTGGTGGAATCCAGATAGTGTTCCTCCATCAACACAAGGTTTCTGTCAGCAAAATGGAGAAAGGAAGCGTTTTCAACAGTTCTTCCAATTTCCAAAAGACTCTCCAACATTCTTCAAGAAATTTGGTGGGACACAATAGCCTACAAAAAAGAGAAAAGCTGAGCATTGCCATCCTCTTATTGTGCTGATTGAGCGTTTCCATTACAGAATGTTTGTTGGATTTGATCCAAAGTCATAATATCTAGGACTACTCAGTATGCTCAAAACCATATTTGATACCACTTGAAGCCTCTAGCCAATTTTAAAAGGAGTGTTACTATAAATTTAAAAAGTTTGCTTAATGTTGGTCATTTAATAGCCCTTCCAGTATTTAAGCTTTAATCTTTTATACTGGTTTCCAGTTTGCTTAAAAGGAGAACTATATTAAAAAGGCAGGAAATCAGAGCTTAATCCTATTATTAACAGAATGCCAACTTTTCATAACAGAGTGTACTTCATACTTATATGAACATATAAGTTCATATTTAACATATATGAACCTCAACTCCCATAATTAAAATTGCCAAGTGTGAAAAACACTGTTTTAACACATAATACAATCATTGCATATATAATGTAAATTTAAATTGTTTATTTTTAAAAAGAGCTTTATTGAAAAATAAGCCCCACACTTTTTAGGAGAGCTTACAATTTGAATACCAATGCTCATGGGACTTTTTGGTAGCCCATTAAAAAAGATGATATACTAAATGTGAAAAACTATCATATCTGTTTCATCAAGATTTCTAAAAGAGAATAAAATATTTCCCCTTTTTAATTAGTTTTGGATCTGCACCAGATATTGATTTGTTGGGATGAAGCTGTATTTTATTCTGTCAATAAAAGCAAATAAGACCTTCAAACCAAAAGCTAAAAAACAGACATTGAAGCATTAAGATTCCCCATCTGTAGATCTTTAAGCTTCAGTTTTCAAAGTTCCTCCATCAGAGAGATCCTTGAAGAGAAAGACTATTTATAAATACACCTTTCCTTATGAGGACTCCTACTTAAATGAGTCTCCTAAACACATCCGTTTTAGAAAAATTTTAGTTCCCAGAAAAGTATTTTGGACTAAAATTGGGTTTGGATTGAAAATATAGCTCACTGTGTTGCATGAACTCAGTCAGTGTGATTCATTAATGGTCAATGTGTCATGTGGGATGAGTTAATTCAGTAAATCATGGTTCCTAGAGTAGTTGCTAGATCTGTTAGTTTTGTATCTAACAGGTTTGGGCTGCAAAAATCTGGACAATGAATAGATGATAAAAGATACAGAAAAATCCATGTTCTATAAATGTGTTTTATAAATGTCCATACATTTATAACCATAACATCAAAGTAAGTTTTCTATATCTCTTTGAACATCTAGAGAACATCTGGATTTTGTTCTATATAGTATATGAAAATGCTCAATGTATATTTTAGGGAGTATGCATATGCATATTTATCCAACCTGCAGCCCATGGACAGCTAATAACACAGCCCCACAAAGGAAGTTTGTTATTTATATATATGAATATATTATATACTTATAAGCAGTACAACACAATTTCTCTTCATTCAATGCAACCTGGGCAAGCCAAAAAATTAGACAAGCATGGTTTAGAGCAGGGGTATCAAACTTGCGGCCTGCAGGTCGGATGAGTCATGTGCTGGCCCCACCCCCACCCAGTTTAGTGAAGGGGGGAAAAATCCCAATACATCATGTGATGCTGCCGTGATGCCATGAGTTTGACACCCCTGGTTTAAAGGATTATGATTTCTGTATTCAGCCACCTGTCCCAGAAGGAAATTACTCTTCCATATTTCTTATTTGCTTGATAGTTTTACTGATTTCATTATATTAAGTTCTTTAAACTTGGTTGCTTGTATATTTATTACCTAACTAGATCAAACATAATCAGTATGAATATGGGATTTTCTGCCCGTTAAATGCAGTAGTTTTAGAAACATACTCATTTTCCCATCTGTTTTGGTAAATTTTGGGAAGGCATTGATATGAATCAAAATATTAAAAAGTTTACTGCTTTATAAAATGAAACATATTAGTAAAGATATTAGTAAAAAAACATAATAATAAAGAGAACCATGGTTATATACTTATTTAAAATGAGTTTGTATTGTTAAGATCAGTTTCTAACAAATGGAATTTGGTACATTATTAGACAGCAGTTGTAACAAAACAGGAAAAAAAAACCAATAATAGTACCATATATAATGTCAGCAAAGGTAGTATCCTTCTCTTGTCTTTCAAAAACAATCAAGGCCATTGTTTAGGACATACTTACTTGAGAATAAATCCTCATGAGAATTACCATGCTGAAACTCAAGTTGTTGATCACTCTGCCTATTTGACAACATGATTGTTCAAAGTGAAATGACATCCTTAAAGACAAAATAAGGAGTTTCTTAATATCCAATCATGTCATCATTTGACAGCTTGGGCAGTAAATGGATATGTGAAGGGTGGTTGGTATGTGTGTGTGCTGTTTCCAGATCAATGGCCTTTAATGGCCACTTAAAACAACCTCCTTGAGTTGGTTTATAGAAGGAAAAGTAGATGATTGGGTATGTGGGGGTAGGGATGGTACATCCCCCAATGTAACCCAACTGAAAGCACCAGAAAGACACATCCCTCCCCTACTCAAGTAATTAGCACCGTTCCTCATTTTAACTGTAGCTTGAAGCAAGCATGACAATATCTTTGGGATAGTCTCAGATTTCAAAGGTCTTCAAAACCAGCTGCAGCTCATGGAATCCGGCTACTTTTTCTGCATAAGATATAATGCCAAGCTTTTTGAAATGAAAGCTGTGGAAGGACTAGTAGAGATTAATATAGCGAGTGAAAGGAAGAAATGCTTCTTGTTTGATAAAGCACAGATGTCTGCTTGATTTGTTGAGATAGCTGACAGTTGCTGATGGCTTGCAGCTTGGGATTTACCCCCTCACCCTCACCCATTCGCTGATCAGGTCAGATTACCAATGGGCTAGAGATGCATTGCTGAGATCCAGTTATCATAAACTGCCTTGCAGGGTGAAATAGTGAGCAAAAGATAACATACAAACTGGTAGCTAATTTATCTGATAATTTCCCAGGTACTATACTGAATAAGTAAGATTCATTGGCCATGAATCCACTTTGACATGGCACCTTAAATGCCTTATGATGTCATAGTGTTTCTTTCTCTCTCTTTCCCTTTCTCTTCTCTCTCTCTCTTTCTCTCCATCCATCCACAGGAAAGTTTAGTAATTATGCACGTTCCTAGAGAATAATTCTAAACCTAAATGTATTTACGATGGAATAAATTGCACAACAGTTCATATATCAAGCCAACCCATAATGTAGCTGGTTTGTTTTTTTCTTAGCTTGTTTTAAAGGCCCAGCCATTGTAATGTACAAATTGTGGTTTATATAGTTTATGTAGTTTCATATCTCTGCTCAGACATCAAGAATTTTGTAATGTACCGTGTTTCTCATATAATAAGGCCAGGTCTTATTTTTTTTTGAGCCCCGAAAAAATGGCTAGGCCGTCTTTTTGGGGCTGATTTAATTCCCCACCCCCTTGCATCTTTGGGAGGGTGGGTGGCGATGGCTTGGATGTTGACCTCAGCATTGGTGGGGCACTTCGTATCGGGGTCAATGCAGGCAGCACCATACCCGGGTATGCAACAAAAGTACTTCCTAATGGCAAGCCCCCCCACCATTCCCCCCCATTTCACATGTTTTAATATAGGCCTTAATTTGGGGGGAGGGGCTTAATTTCATTTCATGCCTATAAAACATGCTGGGACTTCCTATTGGGGGAGGCCGTATTGTTGGAGAAACAGGGTACCATAATTAAGTAAAACATGGATTAGTGTAAAGTTTTATCCCAACCAATGAGATTTAATTCTGAGTGAACCTAATCAGTTCTCCAATATTTGAAAGTCCCGATGTTACGTGAGGCTGTCAAACTCAGAAAATCAGGAGTCAAGGTGGTTCAAATGAATGCAGGTTTATTGCATGCTAACATTCTCTAAAAGAACTTCTAATGGTCAAAACAAATTGGCAGTAATTAAAAGTCAATGCGATTCAAGGAGGGCTGGACTTCTTGTGGGCATGAAGGGACTTGAGACTGATGACAAGCCTGACCCCTCCCTCGGGTTCAGCCTGCTCATCTTAGAGATGCACAGTGATTGGTACTTCTATCAAATTCCAATTATATCAAGGACCTTTTCTCCCAATTAACAATCCAGACATTTTGCTCTAGGCCCCAAATAACTTTGACTTATTTTTTCCTTTTAGCATGTTTTTTTCAATTGCACAGTGCTTTTCTGAAATCCGCACACTGCATTTCTCATGTGGTCCCAGACAGTTCTTTTTTTAATGATGATCCCAAAGAAATATTTTTTTTTCTTTTCACAGAAAATATTATATTGGTGTCAGTCTACATTGATGTAACAATGTTGGTCAGGTATCCATTATTGCATATCTTAACCACAGATTTTCCTTCATCCCATCTCTGCCATTGCTTACACTGGGTTTCTGTGCTCTGAGTTTATGCCCTTGTTAATAAGTTAATTGACATGAAAGCTTTATAAGTAGCATTTGCAACACCTCTAATAAATGAATTAATAAGATTTTTGGCAAAATATACATTTGGATTTTTCAAATGAAACACTTGTTCTTACAGATATAACCTCATACTGCTTGGTAATTGTCTTTAATTGTTACTAGAAATTATATTTATTTATTTGTCCATTGCATCAATTCAAGTGGACTTTAGGCAGTTTATAGGAGTTGAAATATATCAATAATCAATAATATATTAATGATTAAAACTACACAAATAAATATAATAAACACATCGCAAAAGTTTGTATGCTTTTGGTTCCACAGTCACCCTCCAAATGCTTTTTGGAAAATCTAGGTTTTAACAAGCCTCCAGAAGACCATGAGAGTGGGATTCATTAGACAAGCTATTCCATAGGAGAAGATATGCCATGCATCCCTGGTGTATGGGCAGGGGCGGTGGTGGGATTCAAATTTTTTTACTCCTAGTTCTGTGGGCATGGCTTGGTGGGTGTGGTGTGGCTTGGTGGGCGTGGCTTGGTGGGCTTGACAGGGGAAGGATACTGCAAAATCTCCATTCCCACCCTACTCTAGGGAAAGGTTACTGCAAAATCCCATTCCCTCTCCACCCCACTAACCTGCTTTCCAGCTCCGTTCTCGTGTGCAGGGCAACAAAAGAAGACCCGGCTGATCAACTGGGACTCAGGAGGCAGAGAATAGATGGGGATGGGGCCAGTCAGAGGTGGTATTTGCCAGTTCTCCAAACTACTCAAAATTTCTACTACCAGTTTTCCAGAGCTGGTCAGAATCTGCTGAATACCACCTCTGGGTGAGGGGCTTAGTAGGTATCCTCTGGTTGAGTCAGATAGATAAAATTTATTTGGGAATGGATGACAGTTTACCCTGAAATGATAAATGACCTCTCATCTTTGAAAGAAAATATAATATCTAAACTTAATATTAGAAGTAAAACTTAGAATTAGAGATCTGAGTTCTAGGATTTCTGTGTACATTCAGTATTTGTGGATGTTTATATTGATACTTCCCAGAAGCCTGTCCTTTTCTCTCTCCCTCACCCTTTTCTCTCAATTCTGTCTCACATCCCCCTTCTCTGTAAAATTCCAGTGTGATTGCATATTATTCCCTGTTGACTGATGGAAGTACAATAATTGTTTGGAATGTTTCATGTGAGCTGTTACCAGATATGTTGAGGAGTGTGACTCAAACTTGAGGGCACTTCTTAATTGATACACACAAAGGAGATTTTGAAGACTAAAATTATGTCCTGGTGAATTAACTCAGTTACCATTCATATATAACAGATTCCTACAGTTAAGGGTATTGTTGTTGACATAACTGTAAAATCTGCAAGATGAAATTATTCAAGGAATTGAAGTCAAAGCGCAGGATTAAGGTGACAGAATCATTGGTCTCGTTGTTCCATATACAAAGGCCTCTGAACTGCTGCCTCAGGAAACTATATTCTAGAAAAGAGTGTTAAAACTAGGATTTGAGAAAAAGGATATTATGGTTAATTAAAGAAAGTACCTGATTATTAAAGTGCAACTTTGATCAAGTTTTAAATAATGTTTTGTAATTGTTGTACAGGTAGTCCTCAATTTATGACCACAATTGAGATGAAAACTGCTGTTGATGAATGAACTATTGTAAGTTGAGGACTATCTGTACAATAGTTTTCCTCATGAGAAATAAGTATACATTGTATAAAATAATGTAAAAAGTAATAATTGGAAAGAAGGCTTATGTAATTGTTGTTAAAAAAGAAAAACACAGAAAATGAAAATATAAGTTTCTAAAATGCCATTAGAAACAGTATTATATAAAACAAAGCAGTTAAAATAACAATCAGGTAAAAAATAATTTATGAAGTGTTAATAGGTACAGCCTTAATACTGAAATGTGTGCAATGTACATAAATAAAGCTAGAGAGACTTTCACACCTGCCAAGCAAATGGATTTCAATCAATTAAAATCCATGAGAAGCTGAATGAATGAAAGATATAACACTGGATGTAAAAATTACTATATAGCATGTCACAAAGGTTCTTTTTTTTTCTTTTCTTCAAAAGACAGTTTTTTCCTTGAGGAACAAGAAGAAAATGTTTTGCTTCTCAGCCAAGAAGCTTCTTCGGTTCTGACTGAATGGTAGGAAATGAAAGAATATTCCTTGCAATCATGTGGTCATCAGCATTCTTTCTGAAAGTCATAGAGGCCACTTAGAGATTTATCTGTGCCCATTGCAAGGAATATATGAGATATGCCTATCTTGCTGTTGTGTTTGAAATGAGCAACTTTACAAATAGATAGATAATAGAGAAATGATAGGTAGGTAGGTAGGTAGACAAATAGATAGATAGATAGATAGCTAGATAGATAGATAGATAGACAGACAGATAGATAGATAGATAGATAGATGATAGATGATAGATAAGAGAAAGATAAGAAGATACCACTTCAGCCCAAAGGAACAGAGGAAAGTCAAGAAAGCTGGAGTGAGGATAAAAATAAACGTTGATATGATTTTAATTTAAATTAGAAATGTGATCTCCCCATGTATTATATCACATTGAATCCTACACTATGGCTGCACATTTTGAGCAATTCTGTGGATAAATTTGTAATTGTGAAATATCATTTATAATTTTAGAACTTCTAAATTAGATTAGAATTACATTGGAACTTCAAATGTAAAACAGACATTTACGGTCTGCCTTCTAGTGGATGTCTTATAGAGCATTTCCTGCATATGTAGGATCTCAAGTTCAATCCCAGATATCTTCAGTAGGATAAAGGATATTGGATAAAGACATTATATGATCATTGGAATTAGTGTAAACTACTTAGGATAAACTCAAGGGGAATATATCCCTCCAATATTATAGTTGACCTTTGCTTCCATAATCCAGGCAAATTATAATGCTACAGCAAACAGAACTGGAAATATGTGCACAGTCAATAACTGAAGAATAACCTTATTCCTTATCAAACAGAATGTATTCCCAAGAATTGTTTATGAATTGTTCCTTAAACTATTAGGGAGATTAGTTATACAAATGTACCATTTTTCAAATTAAGTATCACAGTAAAAATAATTGTACTGTTTTATCTGAATATGATTTAAGTAAAAAGTTAAATGCTGAGATTTATAATAATACCACTTAGAATTGATTGAATTTACCTTTTAAAATAGATGAGTTGACCTCACCTTTATGGTTGGGACTGCAAGTCTTAATTGATCTTGGACAATATTTTTTTTATGTTTTAAATGAATTTTTATTCTTGTGATATGAGAACTGGTTGTAAAAATTAAACTAAACTTTAGTAAATTGAAACACACTCATAAATCTCATGAAATTAAACTAAAGTTTAGACAAAGTGAAAATCACACATAAATCTGATGAATCTATGCCTTGTATTTTAGGGCCATTACAAGTTAACTCCCAAACTGGTATTATCATTATGTATTGTGCAGAAGTTCCACCAAATCCAAAATGAATATCAAGTGAGATCGTTTTGGCAGCAATTGTGCTAAACAGGGATTTTCCAAGCTTGGCTGCTAACCCAGGATTCCTTTCTTAGGGTCACATTGCTTGTAGATTACAAAATTGGCTGTAGAATAGATACCCTACTCAAATGACAGATTTGTCCAACCTGTGCAATGTTAAAGAAAACTGGGCCATGTTTTGTAAACTGGAGCTAATATTTTCCATCTGTAACTAAGTACAAGACTGATGAAGGACAAAAGAATAGTGTGCAGGCACAAGGGACTGCAAAGGGAGCCACGGAAGAGAAAGAGAATATATTTAGTGCAGCTACTTGGAGAAAAATTGATTCCTTCACAAGCACTCTCCTTTTTATTTAGATATATTTGGTTGATTCTGTATCCAGGATCCCTTTTGTTTTGCAATGGGAAGCTTGCAAAGATGAACCAGTGGTGAACTCCAGCTCAAAAGTAAGGATCCTTGTTGGGATTCCTAGTTCCTTGTGCCTAAATTTACAATTGGGGGAAATTTGTTCATATTTAAAGGAAAATATTAGCAAAATATATTATCATGACAAATAAGAAACTACTTATAAGAAAACCTGCTAAGGATTTTGCTGTATGGCCATTTTTGTTTACTTATGTAAATGTTTTTATGTGGAAATTAGTAATTGTATCCTCTTTAAAATATCCAAATACATGTAACATCCTGATTTAATGGAACAGCAAGAATGAACAACAAATTGAAACTGGTTGATTGATTAATTATGAGCCCTCAAATCAGTATCAACTCCTAGACATAGGAATTGTCATAGATATTCTCTGTGATATGTCCTTACCTGATCTTCAGGTCTTCCAACAGTGCATTCACTGTAAAGGCCTGGTCCCACTGCACTTATGGATGCAAAGAAGATGTAAAACATTAAAAAAAGCTTGCCATCTGTTGGAAAACACTATGCATCCGTTGTGTACTCACTGCAATACGGTTCTTATACGCTCTATCCGTTTGAGCATTCCGTTCCACTTGCGATTTCAATCTGACGCAAAAAGTTTTGAGCATGAGCTAGAAAAACTTTTGAACGGATGAACTTTTCTGCCGTGTACAATGTACATCCGTGACATATTATGGGCAACAAATATTCTATGTCCGTTATCATCCATTAAAAAGTCCCGCTTGTATCCTCTCCTGCATCCTCTTGGCCATCCCTAACTCACATCCGCTGCAGCTGAATAACGGAAAAGAGGGAGGAAACAAAAGGTACACAAAATGTCTACAACAAAGCGTTTAGTAGCATGGAAATAGAAAGGAATGTAAGCGTATGCACTCGTATATGAAAGTTATTAAAAAATGGCAAAAATCTTTTTGAATCTGGGATGTATCTCGTATATTTAGGATTGTCTGCAGTAGTCTAGAGTATGTAGAAAGGAAACTAGCAGACAACTGATATTTTCTATAATAAGGGGAGAAAATCATTCTTGGATCGCTGGGATAGTGGACCATACAGTCACACTATGTTCACTGGAGGTTTATCTATCCCCACAACTATCATTATCTATCCCACAAGCATGCAAAAGGTTAACGCATTTTTTAACAAAGTTTTTCACCACACTTTATTAAGTAAACAAAATGAACCCAAGTAAACTAAGTGTCTTAAGCAACGATAACTTTATTAAACTTTCTTAGCGTAAACTTTATGAACTTTTTATTAAATAAGGCAAAAATGAACCAAGTAAACTGTATTAAAGTGTCTTAAGCAAAGAAAACTTTAACTCCGACTAGATTTATATACTAATGACCAATAATTATTAAGCTTAAGCAGTAAATTTATAACGTACAATCAGTCTCTGAGACTATCTGAGTCAGAATAGGCTATTCTGCAATGCAAAGCTGGCATCCTTTTAATATCGCGTGAAGGAGCGGACACAATTCATACCCCACCGCACGCGCAGTGAACGCTTTGCAATCCGATATGCATCTGTGCGGCATCCACGCTTTGTTTCCTATAGGCGTAATGTGGGCATTCCACTTCATTCGGCTATGCACTCCCGCACCCTTCCGCTGTGCGTCCACTTCGAGATTCTGCCCCCGGAATCCCTTGGAGGTGTCATCCGCTTCCTCTGCTTTCATCGCATTTAACATCCCTGCTACATACTACCGCATGTCCCGTTTCTTTCCATTCTGTTTATGCAAAATTTTTGCCACACTTTTTGGAGCGGATGAAAATGGAGGGAGCACCACCTGAAATTTTGCTGTCTGCGTTGTCCTTTCTGCATATGTTTTGGCGTCGCATCGGCCAGTGGGACCTAGCCTTAAATGAAGTTCATTCACCTTTACCATTGGTCCTCTATCCTTCCATATTCCCCAGGATTAGAACTTTCTCAGAGAAATGACCGACTTTGCATTATGTGTCCAATATAAGATAATTGAGCTTGGTCTTTTTTGTATTCTCCAACAAGTTTTACTTGTCTGATGAATCCTCAGTTGTTTTACCTTAGCTATCCATTGGTAGTTCTCAGGAGTTTTTTCGAGGCACTCTCCAGCCTAATGTAATCACCAAGAGTGACAATAACTTGATTCTCATTTGATTAATATTAAACCTCAAACTTGCGTTTTTTCCATTGGCCATAACATCCAAGAAAAGAAATAGATATAAAAGAAATAGTCTGAAAAAAAAATAGACAACCGTGTGAGAAAAAATACTGCCAAAATTTTCAGAGAATAAGCACTCTTATAAGAATAAGAGAAACTAAGGAAGTCTGGAAATATTTTTTTTAAAAAAAGAACAAGAACAATACTAAAAGCTTACTACTCTTATATTGAAATTTTATTTGTATTTATTTAGATTTTTAGATGTTGTTCCAACACTAACAAGACTGGCAGAAGCAAGAAAACATAATAATAAAGATTCCATATGTATCCAACAAAACATATATTTTATCAAAAAAAGATTCTACAAGAACCCCACTCTCATCCTGCTTCAATGCTGAAAAGATAAACCAGGTTTTTCAATTGTTTCAGTGTTGTGAACATTATCCAAGGATGGGATCTCCAGAGAGATGCTATTCCAGGCAAAAGATCGCTGAGGGTCCTTGGTGTTCTCTATGGTTTTCCTTTTAATGCAAACTTGTAACTATATTGGATGATGTTAGCAAGTTTGGGTAATGAAAATGTCTAAAGAAGAAAATAAACAAGTTTCAAAAAGCACTCAGAACCCGTCATTCCAAGACCTCAGCTATCAAATACTCTCTTTTAAAAGATCTGCTCCCAATAGATGGCAGTTTAGTAAGTGCGTGGAGCACAAGTCTCAAAGTAACATGAATATTTGTTGGTCTCCTTTCCCCCTTGCGATGTAGAAGCCGCGGGAAAAAGGAGACTCGAGACCAGCGTAACTTCAGCTCTTTATTGAAAGGTATAGATCTGCGCCTGGACCTGCAAGTGCCGCGGTCAGCTCTTCTTATAGGCTTGCACGGCTCCTTACCCATGACAGCCTTCCGTATTCCTGCGATCGGGCACGGCCAATCACGGTTGATTCTTTACTGACCAATGCAACTGTTGTTCTTCCATCCAATCACAGTGCAGTCCTTCTTGACAATCAGGTGAGGGTATTCGTCCAAGAATGCTAATATGGAACGCCCTTCCCTCTTACGTTTTGTCCATCCTACGTGACGTGTCGCATAGGTAGGCGGGGCTTTTAACCTGCCTACTTGACGCTGCGCAGCTCAGTTGTTGTGGGTCTTCAGCCCGTTTCGGATGGAATCTTTGTCGGCTCCTGCTCTTCTGCATGGAACCGCCTGAGGGTGAGTCAGGCTCCTTTCGCTGCAACTCCCAGCCCAGTCTACTGGGTCAGGTTGAAATTGTCCAGCTTCTCTTGTTCCCTGGCTGGTCTTTTCAGGCCTGGTTGAACTGGCTTGGCTGTTTCTTCCAGGCGAGTTCCATGTGGTCGTCTTGCTGCTGTTCCCTTCTGCTGTCCTCTGCTTGCTGGTAAGTATTGTTGGGTTTCTTTTTTCTATTTATTGTTGTATGGGGTGGCTGCTCGTTTGTGTCGGTTGGCGTGTTCGGGTTTGCCCTGTGCCATAGGAGGATTTTCTCTTCCTTTTGGTAAATATGTTTGGGGTTCTCCCACCCTAGTTTTTTTTATTGATGTCTTTTTTTGTGGAGTTTGTGCGTTTCAGTGTTGTTTGAAGTTATTTCGTGATCTTAAGTTGGTCGATATGTCGTTTCGCAACTTCCTTCCATCCTCCGTTTCCAGTCAGTATGACTGGGGACCTGTACCTGGGTTATTATTGGCAGGTACCCACAGTGGGTCCCCTAAAAAGTTTTTGCGTAGACATGGGTCTCCCAGATTAAATTGTACCGATACCGACTGATGAGTCTGGTGGATTTGAGTTGGGAATTGTAATGTCGGCGTGCAGTCTGTCTTGATGGGGATCCGAGTTTTCTTCCCATCAGTAGCTCTGCTGGCTTTTATTGGTTTTAGCACTGGGTGTTATGTGTTGTATTATTAATAGTTTATTTAATTTTTTCTCGTGTATGTTCCCTGCATCCATTTTTTCTAAAAGCGTCTTTTCGTGTTCTGACCCAGTTTCGTTCTGCCCGCCTTTCGCTGCCAGATAAGCAGGCGCTGTAAGCATGCCAATATGCCCCATTGCAGTGAGAAATTGTTTGAATGCCAACGCGTGAATTGTGGCCTGTTGTCAGATACTAGCAAGTCTGGTAGGCCATGGGTGGCAAAAAAGTTTGTTTTAGTTTTTTATACACCACTTCTGTCATGGTGGATTGTATCAGTTACCTCCAACTCACTTGGAGAGAGCATCTACTGGATTAGAAAGGTTGTGCCCTTTTGTGGGTCCCGCAAAGTCTATATGGGCCCCTGGATTGTTTTCCCACTCGAGGGTTGTGCTGAGGAAGAGTTTGGTCTGGATCTTTGACATTTGTCATATGTTGCCACCCATGTTTTCAATGGTTTTGTCTATTCCTGGCCACCAAACATAGCTCTGGCTAGGATTTCATCTTTAACGATTGCCGGGTGGTCCTTCGTGCAACAATGGTTGCAATATTCTTGTTTGTCGTGGTCCTGGAACACTACTCCTGTCGCCCCAGTAAATACATCCTTTTGGGAAATAGCTCAATCTGTCAATTCTGGAAATCGGTTTAAAAACTGGTCACAATGCTGCTCTGTTTCCAGCCACCCTTTTTCACCCAGCTCAACAATCCACACCATTTCCCGTCTTTGAATTGTCTCTCCTAGCAATGTCTGATGTGGTCGTTGGGCAGGTTGGGACAGTGCCTCTCTATTTGTAGGGTGGATGTGGTGGTTGGCGGGCCAATCCTCTGGATCTGGCAGAGGGCAACAGCTTAAATGCATCGGCGTGTGAGATGCTTTTTTCCTGGGACGAATGTATTAATGTTGGTAATTGTAGCAGTCAAGGAATCTAGGACCACTTGTCAATCTGGGGTGACAAGGATTTAGGGGTGGCCCTTGTTCCCATGTCAGGAATACCCCAGGAAGTGGTTTGTGATAAGATTGAAGTTCTACCCGGTAAACAGGTAATTGAGTGAAACCAACTTCAATGCCGGTTTAACCGCTTGCTAGTGCTCCTTGTTCCGAGCTGGCTATAAATTTCTTCTGCCTTTGATAATGTGTTATGAGAAGTATGCCAATTCGGTGTTCTTTCCGCGTTGATAGAGTGTGTTGAGAAGTATGCAATCGTGCTTCTTTCCCGTTGATAATGTGTTAGAGAAGTATGCAATCGGTGCTTCTTTCCGCGTCTGGCAGAGTATGGCTCAGTAATAGCTCTGATGTTGAATGGAGAGGCATCGCAGGTCATGGTTAGTGTTTCGCTGTACTGGCATGAGGACTGATTCGATGTGGGAAGATCTTTTATTTTCCGGAAGGCGGCTCTCTCCACTTGCCCCAGGACCAGGTGGATGTCTTGTCGAGTAACCATGTAGAGGTTCTGCTGTCATTGCCTGTTTTGTGGAAAAAGAAATTGTAAAGTTAATTAGTCCAAGAAAAGCTTGTAATCTGCCTATTCTTGAGGTCTGTGGGCTTCCTTTATATGGGCTTTAATCTTTTTTTAGTGGGGTGAATTCCATCTTTTATCACTAGGTAATCCAGGAACTCTACTTTTTTCAGTGCACAGCTGGCACTTTTCTTTTTTTACTTTTAGTCCTGCGTTTTTAAATTTCTGCAGGACTTCCTGAGGTGGCTTCCAGTTGGCTTTTTGTTTTTTGGCTGCTGCCAAGACACATCAAATATGGCATGACTCCTTTAATGCCTTGTAGTAATTGTTCCATTAAGCTCTGGAACACCCTGGTGCCACGCTGACTCCCGAATTGGAGTCTTTTGCACCAGAAAGCCCCCTTGTGGGTCACGATGGTTTGCGCTTACGCAGTCTCGGCATCGACTGGCAGCTTGTTGTAAGCCCTGCACCAGGTCAAGCTTCTGAAAAACTTTTCCTCCCCCGAGTGAGTGTAAGAGGTGCTGTACCACCGGAACTGGGTATGCACTCTGTTTGCAGTTGCATTATTTAGGGTCGCTTGTAGTCCCCACAAATTCTTACTGACCCATCTGGTTTTATTGGGGTGACAATTGGTTCCAGCGTGTGTGATCTTTGGCTCCAGACCCTTGCGCAATGAGCTTGCCTCATTGCTCATCTCTATTTTTGGCTTGAGCGCGAAGGGAAAACGTCTTGGTTTAAAGAGAGATTGGGGCAATATTGGGGTTCACAATTAAATGATATTGGGGACCCCCTGTACTTGCGCTAATTGTCCGTCAAAAACTTCTTGGAATTCCTTCATGAGTTCCTCTTCCCAGCCTGTTTCCTCGACATAGTTGATGCCCGTCACCCTCAATTTCCTAATGGCACGAACCATTCCAGTCCCAGCAGGCTTGGGCAGTCTCTGTCCACAATTGTTAGTGGAAGTACTTTTCCATGCTCTGAACGTAACATGGAAGTGTCCAATTCCTATTACGGGAATCCGGTTCCCCTGGTAGTCCTTGCTAGTTAGTTTTTGACTGTCCAGCTCTCGTTTTTGTAAGCTGGGCACTAACCGCTTAATCCTGTTCCATGATACCATGGAGAGGTAGGATCCGGAGTCCACTTCCATTCTGCATGACCTGCCTTCTATGCTGACCTGCACGTGCACTTTCTTGTGTCGGAATTGTCTGAGTGCCCGATGGTGACTGTTTGTGTTGTCTCTTCTCGTCGTCGGGCTTTGCTGAGCTGCTTGCTTTGATTCTCGTGGCTCCATCGGTTCTCTGTAATTTTGTCTCGGTTCCTGGAGGCGTGTGGTATGGTCGCCTTGGGCTGTAGTTTCGTTTGTGGTGGCAGACCTTGGCGATGTGCCCCCGTTTCTCACAGTACCAGGCAAAAGGCATCTAAGAACCAGCACTCTGAACGGGGGTGGTCACCGCCGCATCCGGTGCACTGAAAACCCGACTTACAACCTCTCCGTCGGTCTCGCTCTGCTTGCAATTTGTGGATCTCCTCCTCCTCGTCTTCGGTATTGGGAGAAGACTCGACATCCTTGTGGTGTGCTGTTGTGGCTTTGTGACTAACCTCGGTTTCTATCTCTGGTGATGAGTTGGTCTCCGAAGTTATTTGCCGGTCCTTTGCATTCATTTGTCGCATCTTGGCTGCTGATTTTTCATGGCCTCAGCTGCGTGGCTTCCAGTGATGGCTTCGGTAACCGTAATGTCCGCCTGAGCCATTAGTCTGCTCTGGAGTATGGGATCTCTGAGACCGAGGACCACGCATCTCTCAGAGCCTCGTCCATGTTGGAGAAAACTGCATGCACCTCCAATGTTTCTTAGGCCTGCCACGAAGTTCCCGGATGCTCACTCCGTCCTTCTGATCCCGACAGTAGAACTCATGTCTCCGGGTCAGGTTTGGAACGGCCAGGGCGTAGTGGTTACAAAGTAGCCTGTCTAGGTCTGGCCAAACCATCTCTTTTACGTCTTCTGGCTTGCCAACGCTTTGGCCATCTTGATAAGGCTGGCCCACAGTGGGTCAGGAACACAGCTCTCTTCCGGTGGTCATTTGCATCTTTAAGTTGTTTGATTTTGAGGAACATGAGGAATCGATCGATGTATGATTCCCAGTCCTCGGTTGCCTGGTCGAATGGTGCAGGTAGTGAGTTGCTGCTGCCCATCTCGTCGGTTGTTCAGCTCAGTTGCCATGTGCCCGAACTTGTCTCTTTGTCTCAGTATCCCACCTTCGTCACCAGTGTAGAAGCACGGGTAAAAGGAGACTCGAGACCAGTGTAACTTCAGCTCTTTATTGAAAGGTATAGATCTGCGCTGGACCCACGAGCTGCGGCAGCTCTTCTGAATCTCGGCCAATCGCAGTTGATTCTTTACTGACCAATCACCGTCGTTCTTCCATCCAATCACAGTGCAGTCTTTCTTGACCAATCAGGAGAGGGTATTCCAAGAATGCTAATATGGAACAGCAGAGATAAAGCCTACTACATTTCAAACAGATATATTGGAACAATTTTCAGTAAGAGAAATTGGATTTATTAAGAAAGGAATCATTAATCATTCCTGGTTAACAATGTTTTGGGGAAACACTTTCTAAGAGTCCCTTTAAGGAAAAGTTGACAAGCAGGGGACTTTCCAGTAGTGGAAAGGTAGTAACAACATTATCATCAACAATGTCTCTTCCACTTCCATTTTAGAAATCCATCAAGACAAAACTTGGAAAAAATTCTCAGGAGCATAAAGTTGAAAAAAGGAAGCTTCTTTTACAGAGAAAATAACTTTAAAAAAACACAAGAGAAATATTAACGTTTTATCCCTTTAAATACTACAAGAATGCCTGTACGTGTAAAATGCAAATAACTGAAAGCACAAGTTGATTTTTATATGGTCTTAGAGTTAAGGACTTCACTATTCAATCTGCTTCATATTCATTTTAGAATGCCAACCTTCTTCTGTTGTAGAGACAAATCTAAGATTAAGGAATTGTACATGGGGATGAGAATTTTTGACAGACATGGTATAAGTCTTGAAGTTCCTGTCCACCACTGGCCTTTTTCTAATGACAGAGTCCTCGGGTGGAGTAGAGCCAGGAATCTCAGCATTACACCAGGAGCCATTGAGTTTTCTTCTCACTTTGATGTTATCCCAGAACCAACCAGCTCTGGGCTGGAAGATGGGCTGTGATGAAAACAACAGCCGCCTGTTCCCAGTTAGAAAAGAGACCTGCCAAGAGGAATGAAGTGAGAGTGACACCACTGGAAGATCTCATCAGGAAACATGCAAGCAGTATGTGGGTAAACAATATGTGTTACAATTAATTATCCCTGAAGTTGAGAGGCTATCAGGAAGGGGGCAGATTATAAGGCCATTATGAAGTACCTAGTGAGGGAAGTCTCTCTTCATTCTCTTCAGACCATATGCCTGAGTTTGTGAAAGGCAGCAATGCCTCAGGGAGAAGTAATATTGCTATCTGGTCAGAGAATCATTTGAATAAACAAATAAACAGGTGGTGGTAAACCATCCAACCAACAGTATCATAAGATATCCAGAGGGAATAGACACAAAACAAACTACATCTGAAATAAAGAAGTAGATTTCTTAATTATCTTACTGAATTCAAAGCAGAACACCCAGGTTTTTTGTTTCCTAGGATGCTGTGTTTTGTTTTGTTCTCTTGTTGGATTCCCCCCTCCCTCCAAAAAAAAATGGTTTATGGGCTAGCTAGGAAAGTATTGTGGGAACAGTTCACATTTCTCTGAAGAAGCACAGCAACAAATATTTGTCAATGTCTCTTTCATTTTCATGTGCTAATTGTTATTATCTGTAATTCCTGTCCCTCAGTCTGGGAAAAATTATATGGTATTGAGCACTTTATGCTCAGCTTTTTTATACTCTTCTAATTTATTTGGTATTTATGCAGTTACTTAAATGAATCATAAAATGCTTTCTGAAGGCATTATATAATTTACAGAACATATTAATGCAATATTAGTAAACACATTCATAATATAAACTTGATAAAATAATTTAATACCAAACTAAAACAAGCCCAATATCGCTAAAAGTGAAATGGACTGTATATATATCTAATGCAATAAATAAACAGACAAATAAAGTGTTTTAAAAGTAGAAATGTGTGATGGAAGGATACATTAATTCCATAATGAAAGAATAGATGGCAAAGGTGATGGAGTTTGCAGAGATGGCAAAACTAATTACAGAGAAGAATTTATCTAGCATTGTTTCCATCTGGAAACCACTTCTGGATTTTATGCTTGAAACTGAAAAAAAAATGAAACTTTAATTTTAGGTTTAGAATTACAATTATAATGACTTTGTTATAGAAATGGCTTACAACAAAAGGTTGGCTGTAACTTTATTTTTGTATTCTACTGCACTAAAAAAGTTGGAAGTCACTATTTTTTTCTTTCTTTTTCACTTCTTCCTGAACTTCTTTTCTTTCTCTTTTTCAGTTTGTATTTGTACTTTATCATATACAAAACTTTAGTTTAAAAATCTACAAAAAGAATTAGAATAGCTTAATTTGAGGTTCAGGTGGTATTGTTTTCTATGATTATGATGAAGCAAAGATTAATGTAATGATTTGAAGAATCATTATATTAGAAATGCCATATTCAAAATATGGACCAGGTATAAACTCAAACTGTGATGAAAATCCCTTTATGGCTTCAGGAAACATTTTATAAGAAAGAAACAATTTCTTCATTTCAACAATAAAGAAAAATGTCATTTCTTATTACTTATTTTTATTCCACTTTAAGTCAAAAGTTTAACAGTTTTTAAATCTATTGAAAACTTCTTTAATTGGGAAATTTAATAAAAATATTTTTTAAAAGAAGTCTATGGTGCATGAAATTCGTGATATTCATTGTGGGATATGGAATTGACAGAGACAATGCTTTTAAGTTAAGCTGATGACTATTTGGGTTTTCGCTCTCTGTGGATCTATGGCACAAATTAAACAGCATCTCTTATTACAAGCAAGAGCTGGTAGAAGAAAGGTCCCCGAGAATATCAAAGAAAGCAATACAGTTGGCTTGTTGCCATTCCAAAATTAAAGAAATATGAGAATTAGATGACACCTTATGAGACTGCTGAACAAGAAATCAGACAAGCTATATAGGGACCGAAGTTTAGACATAGGGCTTCAAGAATTAATCAGCCAGTACATGCATGTGCAAATTGCTTGATCTTGTCTGAGGCAAAGAATGTAGTCCAAATGCAAAAGCAGAGTTCCGTGTTTGCATGACTTCTCTAGACTGGGGACTATAGGATGTATTTAGTCCCATGCAACAAAGAACAAAATGAAAGTTCTGCTTAATTCAGTCAGTGTGGTTTGAGATTTTAGGCCAAGGATTTGGAACACGAATTCAAGCCCCTCCCTCTGACTTAGGCTAGCTTTTCAGTAGAAATTACCTCACAAAATTACATGGTAAGTGTATAATAAAGTGTGTGCATGTGTACGCCACCTTGAGCTCCCTATGAAATAGATTGTATGCTTGTATGTAATTATGTGTAGTAATAAATAACATTTAGTGTATATTGGTAGTCCTTGATTTATGATCACAATTAAGCCCAAAATTTATGTTGCTAAGTGAGACAGTTGTTAAGTGAGTTTTCCCCATTTTATGAAATTTCTTGTCACAGTTGTTAAGTGAATCACTGCAGTTGTTAAGTCAGTAGGACAGTTGTTAAGTGAAAATGGCTTCCTCATTGACTTTGCTTGTCAGAAGATCAGGAAAGGTGATCACATGTTCCTCTAGATCACATATACACATGCAACTGTCATAAATATGAGTCAGTTGCCAAACATCTGAATTTTGATCATGCTACCATGGGGATGCTGCAACGATTGTCAGTGTGAAAAATGGTCATGTCACTTTTTTCACTGCCGTTGTAACTTGAAACAGTCATTAAATGAAGTGTAAGACAAGGACTACCTATAACTAAATCTACATTGTATTGGCTTTTGCTGGAGTCACTTATATATTGGCCAGATATACTTTTTTCCTATGATTTGTTCGGAAACTGATGTCTGGGAAAACAGGGATTGGAACTGGTTGGATTTGAAAGGGGTTGTTTATTGTCCATTCTTCCAATTAACCCCTTCTTCTTCTATTTGTAAAGGACAGAGTTACAGAAGAGAAAACATCTCCAGAGGCTACAGGATGCTGTAGAGTTGGTGGAACACAATGCCACGAAGCCATAAAGTAGAACAAGTAGGCATTGCTTCGTGCTTGCCTCCCTGGTATGCAAGCCTTTAAAAATACCACAACTAATACCTTAAGTAAAGTATAGATTAATTTCTATGCCACCTGGCAAAGAGCTGTGGATTAAAGCCAGCTCCTCCGTATTGAGCTAATGTTCTGTGAATACTATCTCAAATGCCCAACCAACCGGTTTCTTGTTTAAACCATGGACATGTTGCTCTTGTTAGTCCGTGCTCTTAAGTGTTCATTCTCCTGTTCCCCTCTGAATGCAAAACTCATTGTTTCAGTAGAGGGGAGAAAAAGACAGTAAACCTGTTCAATTAAAGCACATTACTAGAACCAGCTGTTAAAGCTGCCTGAATGCCAAGGGCTTTAGCAAAAGTAAATATCCTTAGCGAAAGAAGGCAGACACACTTGATCCTTGGAGGCAAGACAACAATTTCCTTCCTGCTATTCAGAAAAGGAGTCTTTGTTTGAGATTGGATGCTAGAACCATGTAAAGCTCACCAAAGGGTTTGCCCAGTAAGTATAATATTTCACAGTCTAAGACAGTAAGGTCTCTATGCTATCGCCCTAGGAAATAACTATCCCATCAGGCAAAAACTTCATGTAACTGTGCACTTGATACTCTAAATCAGTAGCTTTCTAAATCAGTAGCCCACTCTTTTTCTTTTTTACTCCATGTAGTTATAGCGCTTAGATTTATATACCACTTCACAGTGCTTTACAGCCCTCTCTAAGATGTTTATTGCATCAGCATATTGCCCTCACAATCTGGGTCCTCATTTTACTGACCTCGGAAGGATGGAAGGATGAGTCAACCTTGAGCCAGTCAGAATCGAACTGCCAAATTGCTGGCAGGTGGCAGTCAGCAGAAGTAGCCTACAGTACTGCATTCTAACCACTGCGCCACCATGGCTCTTATAAATATATTGATTGGTTTGGTTTTTATCCCTCCTTTGTTAATTTATAAGTAACTTAAGGCAGCAAACATACCTAATATTCTTTCTCCTATTTTCCCAACAGCAACAACTTCTGTGAGGTGAGTTGGGCTGAGAGAAAGTGACTGGCGCAAAATCACCCAGCTGGCTTTCAAGCTTAAGGTGGGACTACAACTCATAGCCTTCTGGTTTCTAGATCAGCACTTTAAAACTAGGCCAATATTTAAATATGTCCATCATCCCACAACAAGTTGCATTGAAATCTCCAGATACTCTCTGCTCCCAAAATCTTCTGAGAATACCACCTTCCAGATGTGTTGCATTAAAACAAGGCCAAACACAAAGTATTCTGGGAGTTTTTAAGACCCTAGGGGTCCCTATGGATTGGGAAAGGCTATAATTTTTTTATTTAGTATATATCATCAAGGCCAGTGAGGCTATAATGTTATACACACAAGCAGAAGTCCTGACAACTGACAGTTGCTAGTCCATTTGTTGCATGCGGCGCACCACAAGGGCAAACTACCTTTACATCAACTAACCTGAAGTGTTCTCAGAGGAAGTTGGCTTCCTCCACTGATTGTATCCAGGCAGATCCAATGCTGCTTCAAGTTCCCCATGCAGAATACAGCCATCAGTTTCCCATCACTATCATCACGGTATCTACCTACTCACAATGCTTTAGAACTGTTAAGTGGGCAGGAGCAAGAGACAAGAGACAGGAACTCACCCTATCCTGAGAAACTGAACTCGAACCACCTGAGTGGTTCAACACATACATGTCATTAAGCTGCTGTGCAACCATGTGCCCTAAGGCTGTCATGATAATGAGATGTTAGGAATGCAATCACTGGCAAATAGCACAGAATATTCTAAGTGATGGCGATGATGTTCATCCATCATGTTCGAAGAGGACCTTGACTTCTAACAGGTTGTAGGCTGTCCGCTCTAAGTACAAATAGGCAACATATCTCAAGGAGATTCAGTGGTATGCATATCTATTCAAAACTACACCCATTATGTTTCATGTGATGTATATTAAGGTAAGAGAACATGTAAAATAATAGACTTGATGTTACAAAATCAAAAAAGCAAGTTATAATTCTAATAATAAAAATGTAACAAAGTTATATATAAGCTTACATGATGAAGTAATTGAATTGCGGTATAACTGATGGCACACAGTACAGTAGAGAAAACTCTTGATATATAAGATGCTTCCATACTGAAGCTTCTAGACTTTGAACATCTACTCCATATTTGCTTCCTTAGTAGATATTTTTTGGTGGCAAGAATTGATGGAAAAAATGAAAAATATTGTTTGAATTCTTCCATTCCATAAAATTATGGCAAAATGTAGATGGATGGGAGGGGGGAGGAAGGGAGAAAGGAAGGGAGGGAGAGAGGGAAGGAGGGAGGGAAGGAGGGTCTTCTCTTGATCCCACCACTGTTAAATATATCTTTAGTGACATGTTAAAGAAGAGAACCTTTTTTCTAGCTAGGACTCCTGCTAAAGAATGTCATATGGCTTATAGTCTCTATTGTCTCCCCTAGCAAGGAAAATCCTGTACCTTGTTAAGTGAAGGAAATTCTAAGAGGTACAGTTTAATTCATTAGTGCTATTCACCTCCAATATGTTTGTATAATAAAGTTTAGTCCTGTTTAATTACACATTCTAATTTTTTAAATTACTGCAATTACAATTTTCAGCTGCCTAGAGTATTTTGAGCAGCATTCATTGGTGGAAAGGAAGACTCAAAATTAAATTAACTTATAATTATATGCTTTATTCCATGAAAAAGTTATATTTCAAAATGGAAGAGTCACATTTTGTTTTTAAATATTCAGATTATGATACTTTTGGATAGTTTTAGAATTTTAGAAAGTGGAACAATTTCAGTTTAATTCTACTCATACATCACATATATTCTATTACATGTCAAACCACTATGAAAATTGTTTGCATGCATCCAAACCCTAGTTCAGGTGTGATGCCATTTCAGATATTGCTGAACTACAGTTTGCCAAAGGATCAGAGAAACCCAATGACACTCACTTTTGTAACATACATTTGTTCTTTCTTGTTGTCAAAATGAGATGTTTGGAAGAAGATATTGCAACCCAGAACTGCCTTTGGTTCCAGTTTGTGGCAGTCACCCTCTGAACGTATCACAACATCAGCTATTATTTACCAAGATATGGTTGAATAGAAGGACTCTGCTTCATTCACAGCCATGACACCCACAAGTTCCAGAGAGCCTTTCTTTGCTTACAACATCAAGAACAACACAAGTTCTCCTCTCCAAAAAGCCCACTGCAGATCCAGGCAGTCTCTTATTGCAAAGCCGTCAGACTGGCTGGCACCCTCAAAGTAGCTTCTTCATCTCCAAGACAGCTGCATCGCAGGCATGACGACTGCTCTGCCAGTCAGGAAAGAGCTGGCTGAAAGCTGTCAGAGGTCTTGCATGCCGGAGGAACCAGCTGTCCTGAGACAGTAAACACCATTCCACAAGAGTTGGGATCAAGCAGGCGTCCATTCATGCAGAGCTTGCACAGTGTAATGGGCAGAATCAGCAGAGGCCACTTGAAAGAATTCCACCTCCAAAGCGATGTAGCAGTGACAAGGGTTGTTCACTGTTGGCCATGGGAAATGGCTGGAGGTGTGACCAGGACAGGAGTCAGAGTTATGTTATGGCACATGTGTGATCTTGCATGCATGCATATAGGCAAATACACTACCAGAGGACTGGGCTCAGCTTCTCAAAGATGCATCAAAGGAAACATGAGCATGGGACTGTTTGTAAGCTTTACAAAAAAATATGCTTAAAGAGCAAGGGTTCCTTTTTTAGTTGTAATGTTGAAAAATATTAGTACTTTTAAAATAAACAGATAAGATATTTCTGAATATTATTTATGATAATATACATCCTGCATTTCTATATTTTTTAAAAAAAATATTTTTAACTACAATTTCTCTTCTTTAATTTTTTGGGAGGATGATCTTTTGCTCTTTATATAAAAAAAAAATAGCTGCAGCCATCTTTTCTAAGATGATTGATTGGTGATGGCTCATCACATTTTTGAAGGGTCTCTTTTATATATATTTATGTGCTTTTATTCACAGTACTTTTGTATTCTTTGCAACTTAGATAGTATATTATCTAGCAATACTATGTTACCACTTACAAACCTTTAAATATGTGTTATGTATTCTCATAATTAATCTGAAAACAATTGGCCAGTTCCAGCACTACTATCTACATGAATAATTCAACATATAAAGTGTATTATACATGTGATCCATTTTTCTGCGATAAATAATGAACAGGACTGTGCATGTTTAACCTTTCAAAAAAGTAGAAATCACTCTGCTTAAGAGGCAGGGCAGTGCTATAGTTTCAAACTCCCATTTTCCCCAAATAATTGATTGGCAGATTTTTGTGCATTTTCAAAAGAATGTCAGTATGTCAAACATTCCCTCCCCCAATAAATATCTTATCACACCATATTTTTTCCTCATCTTTGCCATTAAATATGTTCCAAACATTCAGTTCCAAGAATCTGAAAGCAAACCAGAGCAGATTTCCAAATGATTCTTGCCACCCTTACAAGAAAAGGCCTTTTCCCTCCTTCCTGTTTCAGCACTCATATTCCTGTAGGTGTATCCTATGTTTTTGGACATAATTGTCTCATGGCCATGTCCCAGCCTCAACTCCATTTCAATCAACTCAGTTGGAACAGTGGGTAAACACTCCATCAGCTAATCTGATTTGATCCATGGAGAGATGATTGCAATTCAAACATCTCTGTGCTTGTGTTAATAGTTTCAAAAACCAATTTGTTCTTGCAACCAATTTTTGCTAGCATATTGAAAGTCTATTCTGCTAGCCACAAGACTATTCTGCCAGCCAGAAGTCAAATTTATATGAACAATGCATAGAGTGCACATATTTGGGTCTGTATGAGCTAAAAACGTATCTACTTTTCTCTCTTTGAAGGAAGGGTAATTTGTTATTTCACTGCCTACTGTTGACTCTCGAGGGAAGTGGTAACATACTCAGTGGCTGGCAAACCTCAATTTAAAAAAAGAGAGATCTGGGTGGATGGCATTCTCGGTACTCAATTATGGAATGGATTGGGTTGAACAATGCATGGCTTTGCCAGCTCCTGGGTCACAAAGAACGAACAACTTGTTAAATGCATAATTGATCTACAATTGCTGATGATAAAGTGAGTTTTTGGGAATGATTTGCAGAAGGGATGACTTGGGAAGTCACAAGGCTATCCAGTTTGTCCTTTGTTGAAGGCAGAATGCATACACTTTGGAAGGAAAACAGAATTGCAGATATTTATCAGATGATTTTCATACATTCATTTCATCAATAATTTTCCCACACATTGTTGGGGCAAAATATACTTCCAAATCTCAAAGGAATCAAATATCAAATATGTGGCCACCTCTACTTAACAGTGTTGTCAATCTCTAATCCATCACAAAATGATCTGAGGTAGACTTGTGACAATTGTGACTTCAGGTCACTCAAAAGGTCTGGGAATATGCATATTGTCAATCCATCTGTCTTCCAACTGACCAATAGGGAAACACAAAGAAAGGCATTCAGCTCTGCATTTTTTGGTTGGTCATTACCGCTATGGATTTCTCATCACTTCCCGGGTGCAGGAACAGATGATGTGAAATCTTCTTCCCATGTCCAGCCCGTTCTGGTTTATAGCTTCAATTCACAATTGTTGTCTTTTCACCAGAGAATCTTCCAGAACAGTTGGCCTCCAGCTTTTCACCCTTCTACTTTATTCTGTTCAAATAGCTGCCATAGCTCTGATTAGCTGTGCTATCTGGAAGACCACTTTTCTTCCAGTGGATGATCCCTGCCATGGACAACCATTTTCTTCTGTATACTCTCTGATGCTCAACTGTTGCCGCTGTTTCATAATACTGAAATTGATCCAATGCTGGCCCATTAAGTTCATGAGTATTGTAGAAACTGAACTGAGCATCTTTTGATGTCTACTCAGGCTGGATGAAGCATGTTCCCTGTGCTTTCCCATCTCCAGCTCAAAGTACTGTAAAGCTTTCCTTTCTCTTACTTTTTTTTCTTAAAAAACAATCAGCTTAGTTGCAGTGTAGGAACATTGTTTCTAGTAAATTGAGCTCTCAGTTTCCATCAACCTATAGAATAATGCAAGGGATGAAAGATTGGGAGACAAGCACTTTAATCTGCAATGCTAAATTGCCTGCCTTGCCTCTAGAACCCTGTCTGTCATTGCTTAGGTAATTAAGATGATTTACTGTCTCTGGAGTTTCCCAGTCATCCAAATCATAGTTGTTCCAAAGGTACTTTTTTAACTGGGCTTCTTTATTTTTCCTTGAAGATGTTTTGCTTCTCATCCAAGAAGCTTCTTCAGTTCTAAGAAAGGAAAGAACTGAAGAAGCTCTTGGATGAGAAGCAAAACATCTTCAAGGAAAAAAAAACCAGAGTAAGTCCAGTTGCCTTTTGAAAAGTACCTTTGGAACAAGATGACCTTACGTTGTAACCCATGCTTCACTTTATTTAAGTGTAAGGTGACCAACCGTCCTCCTTTAGGGAGGACAGTCCTTCTTTTGTAAGTTCTGCCCTCTCTCCAAAAGCGTCCTCCTACATGTCCTCCTTTTTGATATTTGAAGACTAATCTCCGCATTTGATTGATGCCGATTCAATCCGTTGTATGTGATGTGATGTATTTGTATTTGACATGACAATTCATCAAGGCTTGGTACAGTGCAGCAAGATGCAATTATAAGATGCATGCGCTCCACACAGGATAATTGTTTTGACAGAGTGTGCCATGCACAAGACTGCTCTGTGTGCAAGTGGCTTTGTTTTTTTCTTCAATTTATTTGTGTCCTCCTTCTCACTGTAAAAATGTTGGTCACCTTATTCAAGTGCTTCTAAGGAGGAATTGATAGTTTACCGGCAAGAGAGAGGGAAGACCGATAGAGAATGGTTCATAAACACTGAAGAATCAAAACATTTCAGAAAAAGATTTCCAGTTTAACTGCATTTTCAGGTAAATGTTAGTAGAGCCAGAAAGAAGGGAGGGAAAACAAAGACCTCACTCTAAAGAAATCACCTGACACTCCAGTTGTCTAATGCACTGCTGGCAAAGATAAATTTTTATATAACATTTCCCCAAGAACATTCCTGAGATATTTCTTTTTCTTCACAACCCACCCTGTCCAGAAAAATATGGCAAATATTTTTCACTATGTGTTGGATAGCTGACATTTTGTTCCCACAGTATCCCAGAAAGAGGTTCAGTCATGTAATGTCATAGAAGATGCAGAACAATTGCCAGACAGCCAAAAGAATTGCTGAAGCTGGTCCTTGTTGTGATACCAAAACTGCAAAAATCTAATCTGTGGTGGGAGGTGGATTATATTACTATGTTGCTGCCAGTGGTGATTCCATAAAATTAATATTATCTTCCAGGTGAGTCTTTCCCCCAACAAAAAATACTTGAATATTTGGGTCCAAAGGAGATTCTCCGTTTAGTTTGGATCTCCCTCAATGGATATGGAGACAGAAGTTCATCTTGAGAGGAAAAAATCTAGCCTTGAAGATTTTAGAATAGAATTGCTAGTTTTTAATCATTTTCTTTTTTCCTTTTCCTTTTTTTCTGCGTGTTGTGTATGTGTTTGTTTGATATTTTAGTTGTATAATCAATGAAGTTTGTTTTTTTTAAAAAAAGATTTTCTGCTACATGCCACACAACTCTATATGCAGGAAGCATGTAAAAGAAAGCCTTCTCTGTCAGTAGGACGGGATGAAGTTTGGAATTCATAGAATCAAATGACTTTCTGTATTTCTCGCTTGCCCCGAAACCAGAAGTTGTGGAATTATCTGGCCAACCATCCTCTATGAGTAGGATTCCAGAAACAACAACTTAAAGTATGCATTCATGCAGCATTAGGCATTTTTATACTGATAACCTCTAGTATCTTCGAGATTCATCCACCCATCAATATGTCAACATGACAAGAATAAGAATATGATTTATGTCATTCTAACAATGGCTGAATAATATCATGAAGATGCACCCATTTACCGGTATAGAAATTACTGTAGGTTGTTGGGGATATATCACCTGATCTGGAAGGGGATAAAAAAACAAAAGGAGTAGGAACATCTGGGTTTTTATTTTTCTTTCCATTAATTAATAATTTGTAATAAATTTTAGATATATCTTCATAATTAATAAAACAATACAAAGAAAAAAGGTTATCAAAATAATAACTTGAATGCAATCATGGAATTATTAAGTATTCAAACATAATAAATTCATGTCATATTGTATGATTCATTATAGCTGTTCTTTACATGTAATTTATGTTGATAATCTCGATTTCTTTGTTTTTCCTTGAAGAATTTTTAAAAATGCTCAGAATGTGTATCATACTCTACTAATTGTCTTGTCTGATGATCTCAGCTGAAATTCCAAAATTTGGAATAGTGGTTGAAAGCCTACATGGAAATTATTTATGAGTAAATATGTGGTCATGGTGACTAAAAGTGTGGAATTCTAACTAGTCATTGTTATTGCTGGAAAATAATTTTCCTCTAAATGAATCAATATTTCCATTCACATTAGATTAAGAACCTGAAGAAAACAAATGTGTATAGTTTAATTTTACAGCGTGAAGTGTGGATTGAGTCATAAATGCACTGGATATAATCTCCCTTTTTTTTCCTGTTGAAGTATAGTACTATGCTAGTTTGAGAAGCAAACAGAGAACATTGCTTTTTTCCTCAAGACAGAAACTAATCCATGATGACTTGTTATATTGCAGTCTGCAATTCTCTAAATTATATTGGATTTCAACCCCCACCGTCCTTCCTCCATGGCTTTGCTCCTAGGTTTTTTCATTCAGCAACATCTGGAAGATCACAAATTCCAATTAAATGCTGGTACAATCAATGAAACTATTAGCAATTCATATGTTGTCTCTTGCATTACAATGTTAAGGCCCTGTCACACTGCCCAACGGATGCAAAACGGACACAACGGACGAGAAAAATGTTCCATCCGTTGTTTATCCGTGCTCAGAAGGGGCAAAAATTTGCATAACCGGAGCGGATAACACGGACAGGGGGAGGACGCAGGGCGGATGGAAAGCGGATGCGGAATGGAAGCCCAGCGGATGGAAGCGGATGGGAGCGGATGGCACATCCACAGGGCTTCCGGGGGGCCTCAGCAAAGCGGATGCGGAACGGATACAGTGGATGCAGAACAGATGCCAAACGGATGAAGCGGATGCACAGCGGATGCACAGCGGAAGCCTAGCAGATGCTGAGTGTTAATTGCGCATGCGGGGAGGATGCATTGCATCAGCCCGTGGATATAACGGAAGCAGGTCGCCATTCAGAGGAAAGACCTGCTTCCAGGCACATCGACTGCTAGCCTGTCCTGCCTGCATGTCTGCCTGCCAGCCTTGCTGCCAGCCTCCCTGCCAGCCTTGCTGTCTGCCTGCCTGCCAGCCTTGCTGTCTGCCTGCCTGCCAGCCTTCTGCCAGCCTCCCTGCCAGCTTGCTGTCTGCCTGCCTGCCAGCCTTGCTGCCAGCCAGTCTGCCTGCCAGCCTTGGTGCCTGCCTGCCTGCCAGCCTTCCTGCCAGCCTTGGTGCCTTGCCCTCCCTGCCAGCCTTCCTGCCAGCCTTGGTTCCTGCCAGCCTCCCTGCCAGCCAGCAACCCCACACCCATGCGGAAGCACAGCAAGCCTCAGCCATCTGCTGCAGCCCTGGCAAGAGGGACAGGGCTACCATCCCGCCCCCTGGCCCTCACTCTGGTTCTGGTGGGGCTTCTGGCAACGGCCCGTCTTCTGGGGCTGGGGCTTCTGCTGCTTCTGCTTTTGGAGGAGCTGATGACAAGCACTACCACACAGCCACCTCCACAGCACCCTGGACCCTTCACCCGAGACTGAGCGACCAAGAGGAGTGCCAGAGACTCATTTTTGTTTTATAGCTTCTTGTTAATAAAGTCTATTTTTGATTCATACACTTGCTCCGTTTCTTTTTTAATAAAGTCTTGGTGGAAACTTTAGAAATGGTTTAAGCTTTGCATGCTTGTGGGATGGGTTAAGATAGCAGTGGGATGGGCATGGATACCTTTGGCATGGGTAATAGCTGTGGGATGGCATGGATACCTTGTGGGATGGGTAATACTGTGGGATGGGCAGGGATACCTTTGGATGGGTAAAAGCTGTGGGATGGGCAGGGATACCTTTGGGATGGGTAATAGCTGTGGGATGGGCAGGGATACCTGTGGGATGGTTAATAGCTTGTGGGATGGTTAATAGCTGTGGGATGGTTAATAGCTGTGGGATAGATAAGCCTCCAGTGCAAGCATAGTGGACTGTATGGCCCACCCTCCCAGGTGCCACACCTATGGCCCTTTCTTATCAATAACAATGTAATCATTCATCCACACATTTCAAGATAAACACAACTCTTTATTAAATGCCCTGTTTCATTGTAGGACCACTCAACATACATGGCACAATCTCATCAGTGTGATGAGACAGGCTGAAGAAAGCATCCATTAAGCATCTATCATCCTGTCTTGCACTCCACTGCTCCAGCTGGGGAGTTGCACCAGTGTTTCAGGAGGTTGCGCTTGCTTCTTCCCTTCACGTGAGGCTCTGTTGGGGCCCTTGCACATCCTCAGTGTCTATCAGGTTTCACCCTTGCTCCATTCCCAGGCTCCATGTCCCCATTGCCTTGTTGGAGGTCCACGAGCCTGTTCTGCAAGACTGGGTAGCGGGTGCACATGAGATTGTGCAGGATGCAGCAAGCTTCCATGATCCTCCTCATGGTCTCTGGGCTATGCTGCATGTGGTGAGAAGTACCTGGAACCTGTTGGCCAGGATGCCAAAGGGATTCTCCACCACCCGCCTTGCCCTGGACAGCCTGTAGTTGAAGATCCTCCTCTTCACGGGTGAGGCATTTGGAGGTGGAGGGCTTCATGAGGTAGGTTGTGAGGGAGAAGGCATCATCCCCCACGATGAAGTAGGGCACATCTTGTGTGTCGTTGGGCAGGGGGTCTGGATCTGGGAAGCCCATGATGAGGTTACGTTCCAGCTCCTCCTTGAGGTGACTGGTGTTGTATACCTGGGCATCTGAAGATGAGCCGTTGCCTGAAGCATCGATGTACATGAACTTGTAGTCAGCATCGACCATGGCAAAGAGGATGATGCTGAAGAAGCCTTGTAATTGAAATAAGTGAACCCCGACTTGGCTGGCGCTTTGCAGGCCACGTGCTTGCATCTATGGCTCCAACGGTGTGTGGGAAGTTCCACTTCTGATACCACTGCTCTGCAACTTTCTTCGCAGCCTTCTTCAGTGGAGGGGCACTGGCGGAGCTCCTCCTTGTATTCTTCGATGATGGCCTGCACCACTTCTCTGACCCAATGTGATGGTGTTGGGTGGCACCCTCCAGCCGTACTGCATGCCCTGTAGGTGGTCCCTGAGGCCAGGTGGCGGCAGAGTGAGTGCCACCTTGAGCCCAGGTTCAGGCTGGGGTGGAATTTGGTGCTCTGCTTGGTCAACCTGGGTGTCAGGCGCTGCACAACTTCGTCAACATGGCGGCGGCATCCTCATGAAGTTCTGGAATGCCCGAGTGTCTTCGCTCCTGAGCTCCACCATCAGCTGTTGTACAGTCCGTCCTCTGCTCTTCTGGCGAACCATCTTCGGATCCAGACTCTTTTTGGGTGGCTCCTTTTCTTCTCGCAGTAGAGTTCACAGAGCCTGTAGATGGCTTCGCACTGTTGCAGAAGGATGGTGGCTGCCAAAAGGACTGTGTTATGATCCATGGTGGACATGACTGAATGCTTGTGGAAGAGGAAGAGGCAGATGAAGGCTGCAGAGGTCCACACCGCAGGGCTGTGTTCTGAAAGTGAGATCCAGATGTGTTGCTCCCCCTTTTTATATGGCAGTATAGGTGTCCCTTTGCATCCTGTAGGCATTCGCTAGGCATCCTGTAGGCATCCTGTAGGCATCCTGTAGGCATCCTGTAGACATCCTTAATATCCGAGTAGGTCCCCTCTGCGAACGTTTTTTTCCGTTTTAAACGCTTTGTTTCCGCTAGGCATCCGTTCTGCATCCGTTCTGCGTCGTTCCGCTTCCTCCCTGTGTCCGAGCGGATGCGAGTTGCACGGATGCACAGCGGATGCTTAGCGGATATAGTGGATATGTAACAGATGCGTAACGGATACGTAGCGATGCGTAGCGGATGCAGAACGGACGAACTGGATACATTTTCCGCTCAAAAGTTTTGGGGCAGCTCAAACTTTCTGAGCGGATGAACATCAATAAACGGATGCTGGACGGGTAGAGAGAAGCAAAGATGGAGGCAGTGAAGTACGAGTCGGCATGTAACGCAACTAGATAGCAAGCTTTTTTGTCCGTTTTACATCCTCTTTGCATCCGTTGGTGCAGTGTGACATGGGCTTTAGACTTTTGCAAAGCATTGAAGACCTTGCTGTATTGCCAGCCAGGCATTTGGATCAGGTGGGTAGATGAGCAAATATCCACATATCCTAGGTCAAGAAGAGAACTTATACATATTGATCCTATTATAGTTTTGTGCAGAAGATCTGATAAAGATATCCATGTTGATAATGGGGCTTATAGGCATGATGTAATCACATCTATTTTTATAGACCACAGAAATGCAGAAAGCAAATTTCTGTCCTCCAAATGACAGCAGTTTCTGCTGATTCTGAAATCTTCAGTGATCTTTAATTTCATTCAGCCAAGTCTTCCCCAAGTTAATGACTTAACAGACGTACATACAAACAGATTGGACCCCAATTCCTAGAATTCTCAGCCAATATATATTTCCAATCATCTGAATGTACTTCTCATATTTGGAAATGGCATTGTCCACTCATAAGAGGGAAAGACACTTGGTAGAATTGTGCTACAAAAGTTTTAAAAAAGCTTTAAGGAAAAAATCTGTCGAAAAGGCAAGGGCGCCTCAATAGCTCACTTTGTATTGAGTATACTTGAGAAATACAGAACATTCAGTCATGATTGGGGTAATGGAATAGAGTAAAACTGAGTAAAGCTTGGGTGGTTAACTAATACAATTTGCATAAATGCATAGACATCGTGTTGCCATTTGGGTTGTGTAGTCATTGTACCAATGATACAAGCTGTACAATTTGTATTGGACTTTTGCAAACTGTACAATTCATGTCTTTCCTGCAAAATAAATAAATAAATAAAGTTGCACAGGGTATCACTTGTTCCTCACTTTATGGGTGTCTCTATAACAATAATAGTTGATAAGTAACTTCTATATGCAAATGAGATTTGCAAGATTATTGTACAAATCCAACTTGCATTCTCAGATCAGTGGGATATAAGGATGACAAAATATGAAAAAAGGATATCCAAGTGGGCAGGCAGCAGAGGTGGCATTCAGCAGGTTCTGACCAGTTCTGGAGAACTGGTAGCGGAAATTTTGCGTAGTTCGGAGAACCAGCAAAGACCACCTCTGACTGGAGATTTTATAATATCCTTCCCCTGCCACGCCCATCGAGCCATGCCCACGGAACCAGGAGTTAAAAAAAATTGAATCCCACCACTGGCAGGCAGACAATTCATCTTTTTTCCAAATATAAGAAAACAGGTGAAACTATGAACCCCTTCCTTTTAAAATTTTAATCTGTAACAGAATAGTATTTTTTAAACAATGGAAGACTAACCTTTTTTTTTTCTTGGATATTTTCATAATGCAGAGTCCACTACCTTCTTATATTGCAAGATCTCTAAATAGAAGTAATATGTTAGAAAAAGCCTTTTATCCTTCAGGCACCAAATGCAAACATTTTGAGTGGAAACTTTATATAATCCAGAGATTAAAAGAAATCTTGAATGTAATTAGACTAGCTCTGATTTTCTTAATTCCATGGCCAGTTATGAGGTCAAAACATAGAGCACAGTCCAAAATAAGCATTTAATTTTAATCCATCTTTTTAAAAATAATGTGTACTATACTCGTATGTATTAAAATATATATATATGTGCTGTTTAGCTTCCTTCGGGTATTATCCCACGTCATTGTAGTTCTGTTAAAGTTGTAG
>BHFT01036086.1:0-16340 GCA_004320025.1 Laticauda laticaudata | reverse complement strand
TTTTTTTAACGTTTTACATCCTCTTTGCATCCGTAAGTGCAGTGGGACCGGGCCTTAGTTCCACCTTGAATTCTGGGCTCTATCCAGGGTCCTGAAAATTTTCTCTTCCTTCACATACATACAGAGCATTCCCCTTATCTGTTTTCAGGAAACTTTATCTTGACTGAACACTGGCCATTTTTTGCCCTAGAGTAGACTCTTGCTTGATTGTACCTTCCTGGCTTAAATTTCATTTGGACTGTCCTTTGCCAGGATGGATAAATATTTCCCTTTGTTAACATAAGATAGAGATACTATGTCTGTAATCTAAGACTGTGTTTAACTGTACTAATACTCGGAATTTTCAAGTCTCCAAAGGGGTTGAACTTCAGTTTCTTTGATTTCCCATTGCATGCAGCTGGAGTGAAACCTATAGAATACAGAGCAAATTAAAAAATAATCATGGAAGAGGGAGGAATTTAGAACATCATAAACAGTTGACCATAATTTTCTGAGAATCCACTCTTTCTTTCCTGGCTTATATTCAGCTTTCCAATTTAGTTCTCTCCTCACCAATTAAATAAAAATAATTATTAAATGTTTTGCTTAACATCAGAATATTTGTGCAGCAAAATGGCTAGACATTCAGATATTTGAGGGCTTATTTGGTGGGAAAGTTTGGAAATCTGAAGTTTAATTTTAATTCTGTAGAAATCACTCTGAATATTCTTATCATGTCTGACACCTTTCATCCCCAAAATATTTTAGATGGTTCTTAATTTTCATTTAATTGAGCAGTTGAATCTAACAGTAAATAAAAGTCTGGAGTAGAATAAGGGTATTGGATATTTTATACTTGTGCAATTTTAGTTCCATGAGTTGGAGAATGATGCTCTACTTGTGCCCATCTGCATAATCCCTGTCCAATCTGTAACAAACAGCAGGTGACTTATCAAAATAAGCGTATGTGTGTGTAATTTTCAAAGGAACAACCAGCTTTATACATTTTTCTTAACATTTGACATGTATAGAGTAAAAACAGTGCAAATGAAAAAGATGGAACTAGATGTGCTGCCATACTCTCAATACTTAAGGCCCTGTCACACTGGCCGACAGATGCAAAATGTTTGTAAAAAGGACACAGCGGACGAGCAAAATGTTCCACACGAGCCAAGCAATGTCTTCATATCGTTTTTCCGCTCTCAAAGTGCCCGCAGAATATATTGATAAAAGAGAGTGGACAAACAAAAGAAAGGAACAAGGCAAGGGGGAGGACGGTAGGGCAGATGGAATAGCAGATGGCTCTCAGAAGCTCGGATGGATAATAGATGGGAGTGGATGCACATCTTGCAGGGCTTCCCGGCGAGCACCAGCAAGCGCAACGGCGCGCAGACAGGAATAGGAACAGGAATGCGAACGCGGATGACCAAGCGGCATGAAGCTGCATGCAGAGCGGTAAGCACAGCGCAACAAGCTAAGCGGTACATGCACAGCATTCACTGCGCATGCGGGGAGACATGCATTGCGTCAGCCCCGCTAAGGAATATAAAAGGGAGCGTCGCAAAAGGTCAACCCATTCAGAAGCGCAAGAACTGATGCCAGCAACAGCTCAGCCCCAGCCACGCATGCAAAGCAACAAAGGCAACAACCATGGGGAGAGAGCAAAGCCTTGCCATCTGCTGCCAGCCTTCGGCAACGAGGGATCAGGCACCATCCAACCTGTGGCCCTTGACTTGCTTTGTTGGTGCTTCTGCTGCTCGCGGCTCGCTCTTTCTGAGTGCGGGTTGGAGCTTTGATAGCGTGCTACCTGGTGCTGGTGCTTCCTGGCTGGTGCTTACTCTGCTGGCAACTGTCCTCGGTAGCTGTGCTTCTGTAGGTGCTTACTCTGGTGGACTTGTCCTGGTGCTGGAGGCTTCTGCTGGTGCTTACTCTGCTGGGCATGGCATCCCTGGTCAAGCTTCCTGGGAACGGCTTACTGCTGGGGCTTACTTGCTGCGCGCTGCTCCGTACGTCCTTCTGGTGCTGCTGGTGTCTGGTCCTGCCTGGTGGTGCTTTGCTGCTCACTGTTGTTGTTGTACTGATGCTGAGGGTGAGTTGGTGGTGTAGGAGGAAGCAGCCCGTACAATCTCGAAGCACCTCTGTGAGGTCCACAATTATGGCCGAGGGGAAGAGGCAGACGTGAACTAAGAGAGGAGGCAAATACCCTATAGAAAGGGAACATGGCAGTGAGGAGTGCTGGAATGGCTGAGGAAGAAATATGAATATACTATGGGTGGAAGGGACACAGGCATCTATGCAACGACACCAAAAGGAAAGCCAGGACTGCTTGGAGAAGAGGAGGCGGAGGCCTGGGCTACACTTCGAACGGTGCATCTCGGCTAGAGCTGGTAAGCACATTGAACACGACCATGAAGCTACGGGAAGCTTGCACCTGTCAGATAATACTGCCAGGGCCAACGGTCAAGCTGCACGGACAGAGGACCTACATGGATATGTTCAAAGTGGCACGCACCTGGAGGGTGAGATCGCCACTGAAGGAAGCCAGCCTAACCTCTAACAACCCTCTCTCTCAGGTAAGCACCTGCTGAACAGGGCCAGTCCTCTTTCGTGGCAAAGCAGTCAGTCCTGTTGTCCAGGCAGTATCTGTGGAGCGTGCCTTGAGCAGGAACCCGCTGGAAGCATTGTTAATACCCGTGGTGGGGTGCGTGAGAAAGGACCCCTTGACGCAAAACCAGTGGGAGAAAGAGAGGGCATTCACCACATCTCACACACCGCAAATCCCCCCCAGCATCCACCTCCACAGAAAGGCAGAAAGCCAGACAGGAGGGGCGAGAGCCACACTGTCCTGTTGAGATAAGACGACACCTATCAGACGCCGCCAATAATATCCTCTCTCAGCTGGAACCACGAGCCCCATTCTCACCGAGCAGCCTTCCTCAGATACATAAACCATGACATCACCATGAACTGTCGGAACCACTGCAAGTACCAACTGTGGTGAAGGACAGGAAATCACAATTCTTCTATGCCAACACCCATCCACAGACAAGCCTGACCTGCTCCCACCCCACTCCAGGCATGCGTCTCCACCCAGGTAGATGTCACTGCCGTTCCAAAAGGCTTATTCCACGCCTCACTACGTAAGGCTACGCGCTAGCCAGGAAGGTCCAAGCAGCAACACTACCATTCCAAGTTCAGGCCAGGATTACACGTAACAGCCACCTGGTGACAACGTGATGCCACCGATGCCAGACCACGCACAGATGCACAATTTCGCCAAAGATGCCACCCACCGCACCGATGCACCGCCACATGATGCCACCAAGCTCATCCTCGCTCAGCTGCCAGCACCAGACAGCCCCATAATGCATCTTCTCCACCCACAGCAAGACCTGGCCTCAGAAATTCTGTACTCAAACGGTATTCGGGGCTGACACCCATTGTCATGGAGGAAAAGGGCTACGCAACGATCAGATGGGGGCTAGAGCTCAGCTCTTCTGAGAGCCTTCTACCGAATCTCTCCTGTTAGTCTTCGGAAGGCCAGGACACCCCAAATGAGCTCAGACCAGTAAGTCAGCAGACAGCACCGTCCACAGCCCCCTGGCCCATTCGACCCTGGAGATGGCATAGCCTCAGAGTGAACAAAGCAAGGTGCGAGAGATGAGGTGAGCTACCTGTTGACTTTATTATATTGCTTTGGATACTTGCTTGGGGTCATTTTTCTTTTTACAGCTTGTTATTAATAAGATTATCTTTGCTTCACACACTTGCTGCATTAGGATATTTATTAAATAAAGTTGGTTTTGGAAACTTTTAGAAATGGTTCTAGCCTTTGCATGTTGGTGGGATGGTAAGGGATAGCTAGTGGCGTATGGGCGTGATACTGTTGGGATTGGTTAACAGACTGTGGGAATAGTGCAGGGATACGCTTTGGGTGGGTAATAGTGTGGGATGGGCAGGGATACCTTTGGATGGGTTAAGATAGCATGATGGGATAAGATAAAACTCAGTGCCAAAGCAGAGTGGGACTTGGTATGGTACACCCTCCACGGATTGCCACACTTTAGGCCTTATATGAATCATAACAATGTAACTCATTGAGCACAATTTCAACATAACAGCAACAGTATATATTAATGTGCACTTTTTATTTAGCCACCCACATACATGGCCCCATCTAATCAGTGTGATGAGACAGGCTGAAGGAGAGATCATTATCATCTATCATCCTGTCTGTGACACTCACTGCTCTAGCTGGGGGAGTTGCACAGTGTCTCAGGAGAGTTTGCGCTGATTCTTCAGATTCCGTGGAAGCTCTGTTGGGGAACCCTGGAATCACGAGTGGTCTAATACCGGTTTCTTACTGAACAGTCCAAATTCCCGCAGCCAATGTCCCTGCATTGACTTGTTGAGCAGGTCCGGAGCCTGTTCTTGCAAAGACTGAGGTAGTGGGTGCGCATTGATGAATTGATGCAGGATGTCCAAGCAAGTTCCAACATTCCTCTAACGCGCTCTTATGAGGCGATGCTTGCATAGGTGGTGAGAAGTACTGAACTGTTGGCAAGAGATGCCAAGGCATCTCACCCACGCCTTGCCTGGAAGCTTGTAGTATAAGATCCTTCTGCTTCAAGAAGTTGGGGATTCTGGAGTGTAGGCTTCATGAAGAGTTTAGGTTCTGAGAGTGAGAAGCCGTCATACCATGTGATGACGAAGCTATCTTGGCATTTGTCGAATGGAGGGTTGTCTGGATCGTTGGGAAGACCATGATGAGTTGCATTCCAGCCTCTTGAGGTCACTGCTTGTTACCTGGGATCTGAGAATAGGGACTGTTGCCTGAAACTCGATTGTAATAAACTATGTACTCGAAGCATCGACTCATGGCAAAGAGGATGATAGATGAGAAAAGAAGCCTAATTTAGTTGAAATAGAGGTGGACGCTGACTTTGGCTGGAGCTTTTTGTAGGACACGTGTCTTGCCATCTATGCTCCGTGGCTAGTGGGGGAAATATATCACTTCTGCGATACCACTGCTATTTGCACTTGTCTTCATATTCTTCTCGTGCTGGAGGTAGGACTCGGGGAGCTCTCACAAAGTAATTCTTCAATGAGCTGGCGCCTGCCCCCTTCTCTGACACATGATATAGGTGCTTGTGTGGCACCTCCGCTGTTTATGCATAGCCTCCTGTTAAAGTTGAGTCTCCCTAAGGCACAGAAAGTGTGCGCAAGATGTCAGTGCCCTTGGAGCCCAGGTCCTAGGTGGAACGGAGAAGTGGGATTTGGCAGTTGGTCGAACTGAGGTCTCAGGGGCTCACAAACTTATCTACATGAGGTGGAGGCATCCATCATGAAGTTCTGAAGACACGAGTGTTCTTCCGCTTCCTTCACTGCACCATCACGTTGTCTTAACAGTTCCATATCTCTGACTATTCTCCGTGATCTCATCTCGGCCGGACACTTCTTGGCCGCCTCCTTTTCTTGTGCATTAGACAGTGTAAAGAGCCTGTTATATGGTATACGCACTGTTGCAATATGATGATGGCTAACCAAAAGAGTGGTGTGATGATCTCATGCTGGGAGTTGAGCTGGATCTTGTGAAGAGCAAGAGCAGATGAAGGCTGTCATGAGGTCTGCACAGCAGGTGCTGCTGACTGAAAGTGAGTCCAAGAGAGTTCCATCCTCCTTTTTGATATAGGAAATATAGGTTTTCACCCTATGTGTCCCTGTTTGCATCTCTAGGCCTCTTAGACATTCTAAATTCCAGGACTAGTCCCCTCTCGTGAGATTGTTTTTCTGTTTTAATTGCTTTATGCGAGCTGCAGTCCGCTTTCAGTTCCTTTCTCTGTCCTGTGCATAGTAATTGCTGCTGCGTCCGTCGCGTCGTATATCACTTCCTCCCGTTGTCCAATATTCTGCGTGGAGGCAATTTGAAGTTGGTTGGATTTAGCGAGAATATAGCGGCACGCGTAATGCGATGACAACGGATGTAGAACGGACTATGTTACCCGTATGCGTTGCAGATAGCCAGAAAGCGCACGGTTTTGGATTACATTTCTCCGCTCGAAAAAAAGTTTTAGAGCAGCTCAAACTTTTTGGCAGGTGATTGGAAACTCGTCGAACGGCATGCTGGACGGAATAGGAGAGGTAAAAAAGCAGACACGTGGATACAGAACGGATTGAATTCGGCAGTTAACAACGGATGGCAAGTGTTTCTTTCCGTTTTACATCCTCTTTCCATCCGTTGGTGCAGTGTGACATGGGCTTTAGGATCTTTTGGTGTTGAGTGAAGGAGTCAAAGGATTTCTACTTTCATTTGCAAGAAAATGAGTAGAAATAGTTTTATTTACATTATAGAACACTCTGTAGGAGAATGCAAAGTGACTGTTTTGGAAAAGTAGGACTTTAATGGCCCCATCAAGTGAAAAATTGTGGAACTCACATATATCAAAGGGTTTTAGGGGATAATCCCAGAAAGTCTTAACAAACAATGGACATTTAATCCATCAATTTATTGGTGCCATTCTTTTTTTTTTTTTTACTCCTAGCAACTGTACAGAATGATTTTTCNCCATTCTTTTTTTTTTTTTTACTCCTAGCAACTGTACAGAATGATTTTTCCTATAATGATCCATCTCTGACTTGTGCCTTCACAACAGTTGCATTCACCAACACTGTAATTGAATCCATTCACCTTGCTGCTGGTCAACTTTTTCTCTTTTCTTCCATCTTTCCCAGGATTAGAGCCTTTTCCATAATGTATCTTCCCATAATGTATCTGAAGTAAGATAATTTCAGCCTGGTCACTTCTGCCCTGATTGAGAACTCTCTGTTTAACGATCCATTTGTTTTCTGGTCTGTTCACTGTGTTCTTATAGTTTAGTCCTCAGTAGCAAACTTCCTGTTTTCAAACAAGATAAATTTGGGGATGTAAGAAATGGTATTGACATACACAGCCTCCTGCCTCCCTTTATCTGGATTATTTTTTATTTGTTTGTGTTTTTTATCTAGAATGCTGCATTTTTAATTATGATATGTTTTGAAAATTTTTATAGAGAGCCTCCAAATCTGTAGTTGAGATAGCATACTTATTTAAAATGATTTTTTTTTCACTTCAAAGAGTTATACTTCTTTGTTACATATATTTATCTGGGTTATTTTTATTCAGTGCAAGCACATACCTAAATAGAGCTTGATCAAGCCCTCTTTTGAACCTGCACACAAAAAAGCGACTGAGAGAATGGGTACCTACATCTTTGATAGCTGTATAAAGCAGGAATCTTAGTCACTGGGTTTTCCTTGTGGACCTATGTACAAGCCAGTTGTCTATTTTGTATAACTGTTAAAGTACAAGAAGTGTTGTAGACTCTTTTGAATGTGATCATCCTTTTATCACACTTTTTCACACATTCAGAGGCAAATAGCCAGATACCAAAATCTAGCAGTTACCAAAACATAACAGGGTCACTGTCTATTCCATCAAAGACAGATACATCTAGTTCTTTGCTTTATGTGGGTAAAAGAAAGAGCTGCAAGAATCTGGATTTAGATTTCACAGTAAATAGAACTCCCTTTTGATATACCACAGTCTCTGGAATTCTTTTGGCTTTCTACAATAAAGATACTTGTCAAAAATCTTGGATTCTTATGCACCTATTGAAATGTTTTCTATCCAGTCTATCCTGAAAATGCCTGATTGTGTTAATGGAAAGGGATGAATGACAGTTGCCAAAGCATCATGCTCCATGAAAGGCTGCCTCCAGAATGCTGCCTGAAATTAGCTAAAAGTTCCCCTGGCCATCATTTCTATCTGCTGTTCAACCAGGAGCTGCAAGTGCAAGAAAACCCCAGATGGCATACTTGTTTCTTCCAGGGGAATGTGATGCCTTCCAGTGATAGGACTAGCATAGAGTCAAATATTTCCAAACAGGCATAACATATTGTTGGAATTTAATTCAAACTGCCCAGTCAGAAGGAGCAGAGAGTATAAAACAGGCCCTCAAATGTTCAACACCTACCGATTATCCCAAATTCTGCTAAGAGGTCAAGCAGGATCAGAAGGGTCATTACTCCCTCCCTCCAAGTCCTATAGTAGGTTGCTGCAAGTGTAATCAATGCAATTTTCATTCAATGCCCAGATCTAAAACATGTTAATTTGCTTCACCCAGAATCTTTGAGTCCCCTGCTGCCTTTTCAACAACCTTCCTAAAAACACCAAGTTGAAAAAAGGACTCAAGTTGTTCAGCTCTGCTTGGTTGAGGGTTGTCTTCTTCATGAGGGAGTCCATGGCTATCTTTTTCAAGGAAGCATATAAAGTAAGACAAACATGGTGATAATGTCCAATTCAGGCATGCTATTTCCTTAAAAGTCTTAAAAGGAAGATCATGATTGGCATGTGGCAATCATATTTTCAGTCTCAGTTTGTACATTGTCTTGTACTGACATAGTCAACAATCAGTTAACCATTTTGCCACAATGGTATTTTGTGCCATCTCATTTTACTGTGAGATACAAAACTTACACAAAATGAATTTATTTGCAACGGCAGATTTCCTTGGACATCAAATCCCATCAGTATGAGTTGGATGCAGATGATGAACAAATTATGCATCCTCCTTATCACAACTCTGAAAAATCAGTTTTTCTCAAAATCAGTTTTAAAGCTGCAGTTTTGGGAAGCTACTAAAGGAAAACATGATACCATTTTCTTTTAGCACTGTGACACTAAAAAAATATGAAATTGATTTGTCTGAAAGAAATGGGCTGTGCTCTTCACCAGAAGAATTGGAAAAAAACTAACAGTTTTGTGGGTAGGAAAATATGCAGGCTTTTTATGTACCTAAACATGAAGAAATTAAATGATGGTTTGAATCTATGCATATTTGTACCCAGAAAGTAAGGTTTTAAAAGGTTATCCACGGCAGCAACTGTGATCAGCAACTGCAGAGCTATTTTCAGGTTCTGAAAGTCATCATGTGTGCTTCATGCTCACCTTCCCCCCCCCCCCAAAANTCCCCCCCCCCCCAAAAAAAAAGCAAAAATGTATTGTGTTGGTTGACATACTTACTGAGAAGCAATTGCATTTTATGGCTTCCACATGAAATATAATATTCTCCAGTATAGAAACATTTCCTAGATAACAAGGATGCAGGGAAGATACTTACATGGGAAACTGAGTTTTGAAAACAAGGAGATATCCTGGTGGCTGAAGGCTTATCTCTCCACAGCAATTTCTGATCACCCTGTTTTTATAACAATAGGGAGGATTTTGTATTTTCTGGAGTAACAATAATTGTATTTAATAAAACTGCAGATTACTGAAGAACCAGGCTTTGTAATAGTACACATGAAACAAGATTTAGGCATTTGAACCACAAATGCAGTTTGAAGTAATGCAGGTTTCCTATGGGGAATGGGCAACCTGTGGTTATTGTTTGCCTTTTATTTTTTTTAATTAATTGATTTATTTTTTACAGTCCTCAGAATCCCTTCTAACTATTATTGCTGAAAGCATAGTTGTCTGCCACCCCCAGCTTGGTTGGAAAATAGGTGAAAATTGTGTTGTATACTGCAGAATAAGTCTATCACATTAGAAACCACCAGAGACCTCTGCAAACTGAGCCTGCTCATGTGTTCCCACTGATTCTGTGGCCATCCAAAGGTTGCTCAATTCTTATTTACCACCTCAAAAGAAAATTGGGAGGAAGGTCTACTGAGTTCCAATGCTATCATCCATGGAGAACAACACTGGGATTTTAAAATGCTGTGCACGTCACTCAGGAGACCAGAAACTAAAAATAATGAAACTCAGCTTGACTTGGGCAATAATTCTGAACCCAGTGGCCTACCAGCATTTCAAACAGGAAATAATGTGTAATTTACCAAGAAAAGGAGACTGGAGGTGCCAATATAGTCACAACATTCTTTAGAACCACTTATAGAGGCTGACGTAAGCCTGTTGGGTTGGACTAAGGTGATTAGGCCCAGGTCAATTTGTGTTTGATGAGGCTGGAAAATCTATCCTTGTTGAATACTTTTCAATAACGTTCAGTGCAAATGAATTGGCAGCCATGCAGATGACTTTTTAGGTATGCCATTATGAGTATTATGAAGGATAGTTGAGTTGTTATTTGCTTTGGAAAAAGAAACAAGGGGACAATCAAAATGAATGATGTTCAGTTAAACACATTGATTCTTTCATATACCTTAGCCTTTCCTCTTTTTTCCCCAAATTCCTCAGAAAAAGAGATTGGTACATTGTGTGTGTGTGTGTGTGTGTGTGTGTATTAGTATATGTCTGTATGTATATGTGTATGTATCAGTGTTTGAGTATTTAACAAGCCTTTTATTAAACTTTCTTATCAGGAGATGTACAGAGTTTAAAAGCTAATTCAAAATTAGTTTGGTGGGCATTTCCCATTAGTGATTGGTAGCATGTCATTCCATCAGCATTGCCAAATAACATGCATAAATAAGGGCTTTTGTGTGAGAGGGATCGAACAGTTCAAGATGCCTCGCATCAGCAAAGTCTTTCCCCTTTGTACATGTGTGTCATGTCCATGCATGTTAAAAGGGACAGAACTCTGATCAAGCTTGTTAACTCCACTTTTGTAAATTCCCTTGGAGACACTTATGTAAGGATTAGATTTTTGTAACTTGGCTGTGGTTGGGCCAAGCTAGTAGTGGAATCAGGGGTGGTATTCAGCAGGTTCTGACCAGTTCTGGAGAATCGGTAGTGGAAATCTTGAGTAGTTCGAAGAACCAGCAAATCCCACCTGACTGGAGATTTTACAGCATCCTTCCCCTGCCATGCCCACCAAGCCACTCCCACAGAACCGATAGTAAAAAAATTTGAATCCCACCACTGAGTGGAATGTTGTGTGTATTAAAAGCAGCAGCAAGCAAATTCTCTGCCTGAGTAATGAGATGATAAAATATGATTTTTTTAATTTTGACTTTGTGCAAACTAATTCATTTCAACTAATAAAAACCATACATTCCAAAATGTATGATATAGCCAATAAAGGCTTATTCAATGAATTATACCTAAACAAAAGAAGCAGTTAACCTTTTCAGGAAGAAACTCAGTAAATGTGTGAAGTGGGGCAAAAGAGTACTATAATTTTAAATTCTCAAGTTGAACTTTAAAAGTTGGTTGATCTATACCAAGGGTCTTCAAACTTGGCAAGTTTAAGACTTGTGGACTTCAACTCCCAGAATTCCTGAGCTAACATGANAGACTTGTGGACTTCAACTCCCAGAATTCCTGAGCTAACATGACTGGAGGAGGAATTCTGGGAGTTGAAGTCCACAAGTCAAAGCTGTCAAGTTTGAAGACCCCCTGTTCTATACAGAGACTGCTACCTCTTGCTGTATTAAAGGAGAAGGCATTGCAGGTCATATGGAAATCGTAACAGATGATCTGTTAGAATGTATACAATTGCCCATATTAGCATAGTCAACATTTATAGCACTTGGTTCTAGCACAGATCTGCAGCATCAATTTCCCCCCTGCCCTGTTTCTAGCATGTTAATAAAATCATCATAATAACATTTAACTTATTTCAATCAGAAAATTACATAAAAACAATTCGAAAGAAAAAACAAGGGTACTCAGTCTATCAGCCACTGCCTCATTTTCTTTGCAGTAACTCAAGTTTACACAGGTAATAAAAAATTCCCATTGAGGAGCATCACAGCAGGAGTAAGATACAACCACCTGAATGTCCCTATGAAAAATTACGTTAGGAATAGCACAGGCTGAATTGTTTCAGAAGACCTATCCTGCAAATGTGCAGAGGGAAGGAAGCTATCACAACCATGTAGCTTTATCCTCTCACTTTGCAATGTGGTAGGAAGTTGATGCAAAACTCTCCCCCCAACCCAGGACAGCTTTACATCAGCCTTATAGCCCAGCAGTGTGATGGAGAGTCCTTTTTAGAAAACAGATGAATATAGGCTTTGTTTACCGTATGTACTGTATGTGTGATAGAAATTAATACCTGTATTGATGCAACATATCAGTAGATCCTGTACCTGCTAGGATGACAATGATTTGTGCAACATATTAAAGCCTAATTGTTTTCAGCCTTGATTAAGTTTTGTGTACACTATGCAACACAAATCCTGTCCATTTGGTTAATCTGTGATTCAGACTACCTGAACTAAAAAAAACTTCAGTCACTTGATAAATGTATTGTATGAATGATCTAACACATTTATGATGCTATTTTCTCTGAAAACTTTGTTCCTCTGCCTTTGAAAGGGACATAACTAGTATGAATATTTCAGTAGAGCTGTTTACCAGCACAGAGATAGGATGGAAGAAAAAAATGCATTTGTTTCTTTTCTTCAAATTAGGCAAATTGGAAAGGGTCTAAATTTCTTTTAGAAAAGATATGCTAACCTCAAATGGATTTGGGTTAGAAAGACAGTATGTAATTTGGCCAAATTCTCCCAAAACATACCCCAGTGTCTTATCTTTACTTATATAAATTTTTTTTAGCTTTTTCTCTCTGATTGTTAAGCACCTGATGTTTGATAAAGATTTACCATCTGATTTTATATTCAGCAAAATGGGAAAAATTAAACATTGTGCGCTATAATGGTTTCATATGTTAACTGCAACCTTGTAAAGCAGCCTTTTTAAGTTGTAACTAAAATTGGAGGGAAAAGCTGGTTAGTTTATTTAATCCTGTGACTCTTCCTCCATCCCATTTTAAGACTCAGGTCCTAGATTCATCCAATCAGCTTTCCTTTTCTTTCTTTTCCTGCCTTCATTATTTTTTCTGAGGGAGAAGTGGAGGGAGCCCTTAATGGATGAAGAGATTTGAAGGTCTCAAAATATTGTAAGATTAATCCAAAAAAGATCATTATCTCACTGTGAATTCTAATTATTTTAACAATCATTTCCATGGTGACATAAAGAATAATTAAATGCACACACCCTTTAGTTTTAGCTTCATCACATTTGACAGAAAGGTGTGTGTTTGATCACATGCTTGTGCGTTGTCTGTTAATGCTTAAACTGGGAAATCTCAAACTTTGCATTCCCTGAAAGATGACTTAGTTTCTGATTCTCATGAGTAAAATCATGGTTTCACTAGAGTTAAGCTTGGATAAGAAATGAATTTTATATTTTTAATCATTACATTTTTACATTACATATGCTGAAGACCAACATTCAAAAATTGCACTATGTTGGATACCTCTTGGAGAAAAAGGCTCCAAGAGCTTCTCATCCCCAAAATTTTTTCAGAACCTTCTTGGATAAAAAGTGAAATGTCTCCAAAGGAAAAATCAGGAAGTCGAGTTGCCTTTTGAAAAAGCACCTTTGGGACCATCATGACCTCGTTGACAGAGAATCTCCATAGACTACTGACTTCTGTTATTTCTAGACACTTAATCATCCATTATGTAGCAGAGAATTGAATGTCTTTTTGTAATCAATCCAAGGTACATTTAGGTTGGACTTCCTTTTCTTGCAGTTTTCCAAAATAATCTAGTCAGTTAGGAGTTGATCTGTTATTCATCTGCTGTTCAGGCAGTTTCCCTTCTGCTCAGGTAAAAGAAATTATTTTCAATTAGATGCTGTTGGACTGCATCAGCCACCAATAAATTAGCAATTTAAAAGTTGTTGGTAAGCAGGTACTTAGCCTGTAGTTGCCTGATGCTACCCCTTTTATTGGATCTTTTATTGTCAGGTAGCTTTTGCCAGATGTTAACCAATCTTCAATTTAACCTCCTTGCAGTATGTTGTTAAATTGCTTGACATTGTTATTATTATTACAACCCATCATGGCTTGCTTAAGCCGTCAGAAATGAAGTAAGGAGCAAATTTGATAGCTATCTCACTTAAGTCTTTTTTATTTTTTAGAAAAGTTGCTCCTGGCCTTCTGAGGAATCCCAAGTCACAGCAGGATAACCTTCTGGCAGTTAATGAGTGCTTGTACAGAGGCATTTGCCTTCTCCTAGCCTGATCCCTCAATCAGATTGAAAATTAAGAAATGACGAAGCTACAGTTTATAAGTGTAAATAAGCCACCTCTCTTGACATCATTCCTAGCTGATATTTATAGCACCAACAGGGCGAAGATTAAGGGATATTAGCACAAGGCTTTGTGATTTACTTTCTTCCTAATATAATCCAAGGTTTTACAAACAGATAAAGGAGCTACAGTACCAGTGCATATGACAGTATTTATTTATTTATTTGATTGATTGATTGATTGATTTGCCAATCGCTTATAAGGTAATAGGTATAAGTATAAACAAGAGTAAGAATACAGGAAATAGGTACCAATAAATGGGGACAATAGGACAGGGATGGTAGGCATGACAGTGCACTTAGTCACGCCCCTTACAGACCTCTTAGGAATGGGGTGAGGTCAGTAGTGGTTAGTTTGAGGTTAAAGGAGTGGGGGTCAGAGGATGTAACTACAGAGTCAGGTAATGCATTCCACACATTGACCACTCTGTTGCTGAAGTCGTACTTTCTGCAATCTAGAATTCTAGAATGCTTTTTTCAATCAAGTGATTTGGTATTTACTGTTGGTTATAAAGATGTGCCACAGTTGCTACTGATAAAAATAAATGTTTTAGCTATCTTTGTGCTGGTTTTGTGTATGTCTCTTCTGGAGAAATATTTCTCCTCCTGAGTCACAACACTTGGTACATGGTCCAGGAAATAAAACTATACCCATCCTGGATATTTGATTTTCAAGGTTGGTGAGGTTCCCCACCCCCTTCTTCCATCTATCTCTTTCCTCCCCTCATTTGTTTCAGCATGTAAGCCTCCTAGTATGATGTATAGCAACAAAGGAGACTGAACGATTGCCCTGAAACAGGCATGTGTGGGAGGAGATGCAGCTATTTCACCCACCACTACCACTTGATTGCTGGATTTAGAGCTACAGCTCTGAATGCCTGATTGCAACCTGGCAACCCTCTTGATAGTGTCAGCCATTGAAGAGGATCTTCTCAAAAAAAAGTATCAGAGCCACAACCTGAGAATCCAACAAGAATTGTAGCTAAAAAATATAATGAAGGGAACACTCAAGTATGAACTTTGAATGCATTCACTGATTTTTCTTCAGTTCCAGGGAGGTGTTTGGTTTTTGGGCCCAGTCCTATGCGATGCCTTGATGACCATGGATGTGATGCTATGCACTGCCTCCATTTTCAATCTCTGTGCTATCAGCGTGGATCGGTAAGAAACTCTTCTCATTATGGCTTTTAAATACTAAGTTTCCCAACTCTTTCCAGTTCTAACACATGTCATACATACATATTTATTTAATCAGCTTTTTAACTGCCTTAGCCACTGAAGAAACTCTAGGAGGGTTCTTTAGAAAAAAATAGAGGAAATGTAAGTTTAATGCTGCCATCCATAAGGACTGTGAGCTTCTCATTCAGCATCTATAGAAGGTGTGGATAGATCAATAAATATCCACTCTGTGAAAGTTTACTATGTATTTTTTTTTCTGCATTCTGGCTTTAGAATGTACAAAAATGCATTGATTTTTCTAATCAACATACATATTTTTTCCCAATTTTCTTTACTGGTTATATATCTGAACATCCATTTCTCTAACAGATATATGTGGGATATTGTAAACTGAATTGTAAAATTCAAATTTTGCAGACTGAAGAATGGGCATTGGTAGAAGTTACCATGAACACCCTTTCTATCTATGCTGCGAGAGAACCCAGGATGGGTTGACTCCTTCCTATAATGTCATTTAGCTGAGTCTGTACTAAGATATAAAAGCCATCCCCCGGGAGAGACCCCAGCTTTGGTGAAGATACTTGACAGACTGAAAGGTATCTCTGAAAGCACAAAATGAATACAGAAATATGTCTTACCTTCTCCGGACGAATCAAGGGAGGGGCTGGGCTCTCTTGCAGCATAGATAGAAAGGGCATTCAGGGTAACTTCTACCAACACCCATTCTCCTCCATGCTGCATCGAGAGCCCAGGATGGGACATATGAAAACTTGCATGTCCCGGGCTGGATCCATTCAATCACGGTCTCTACAACTCACTGGATTGAACATGTTTGAACGCAGCTTGTTGATATGCAGCGCCATCCTACGCGAAGGTTGGCAGTCACTGAGGCAAAGGCATTCAGACAGTAGTGTCTGATGAAGGAGACGGGGATGTCCACCTAGTGGCCACAGAACAAATCTCCTCCAAGGATGCTTGGGTTGCCCAGGCAGGAGACATGGCCGCGCTTCTGGTAGAGCACAAGCCGTCAGATCTCATGGAACTGGAAGGGCCGCAGCTTTAGTAGGCCTGCTCAATGCAAGACCCGACCCACCTGCTAATAGTAGAGAAGAAGAGGCCTTGTGCCCAAGTGAGAAAGATAG
>BHFT01036085.1:0-13859 GCA_004320025.1 Laticauda laticaudata | reverse complement strand
TTTTCCTCCTTCACATTTTGGAATCTCAAGTAGTGGGCTGCCTTTTCTGCTTCCAAGAAAATTACTGTAGATTCCAAGTCCTTATTTGCTTGCATCAGCTTACCAGTTAGATCTTCCACCTTTCCCCCCCCCTCTTTTTCCATTCTAGTCTCTATTTCCATTATTCTTTCTTGATATTTCTGCATCTCTTGTTGGTAACATTCAAATTTTTCATCTATAATTTGAATTTTTTTCTTTTAGTTCAGATCTTACTGATCCTATCTCAGTTTTCAAATCTTCATGAGTTTTTGATATCATTTCTTCCATGCTCAACATTAACCTTGTAAACCTTTTATGGAATTTGATCTCTCCCTTGGAAGCATTTCATCAATAGATCTCTGCATGGAGGGGCTTGCCGTTGTGGTCATTGTCAATATTTGTGTGGGTATTTTTTTTCCAGCTCCTAATTTAGGCAAATTTGTGTTGCTTGTCATATTCAATAGCTTTAGTATAATGTCATTTTCCAACAATCTCTTCCAATTCTTCTCTTTCCTTTCAGGACCCTCCACCTCTATAAATTCTAACTTTGAGCACAACACACTATAATAGATGGCTTCCTTTTCTTATATCAATTCTATATCAGCTACCAGATAAATTGTATTAGTAGTAGAACCACTCTAACATTAATTCAGTAATATATAAAGCTATATTGACAATCAGTATGTACTTATTAATTTTTAAAAATATGTTACTTAATATAGTCCTAATTAATCAATCCTTATTGCATATCTAAATAATCTATAGTATAATATAATTGTATTAAAGTATAAAATATCAAGGAATTACCTTTATACTTATATTAATTAACTTAGTTACTAATATATAATATACAATTTATATTTGTATAATTATAACAGTTAGATATTTGTATCAGTTAAATATATAAAACCTTAATATCAAATATGTATAAATATCTAAGTCCAAAAACAAGTATTATATATACTCTATAATTACATATAATATTATATTGTATATATACTCAAAGATTTAGAAGTCAAGACAAACAGAAGCTTTGACATAAAAAGAAACAAAACCAAGTAACCCCGGTTTTTTTACTTGTTGGTGTTCAATTTCAGCTCAGTGGCCAGCAGGTGTCTCTCATCAAGCGCTACAATGTCTCTTTGTCTTCTTCAAAACTGCCATCTCACTGTCCCTGTATCATCCATTTTAGTTAGTTCAAAGTTTCTTTATTCAAAGGTTTCAAATCAGATCCAAGAAAGAGTAAAGCAAAGGTTGAGAAAATCTAATCCTGTCTCAACATTTATTTCATCAGAGTTCTCAGTTCTCTAAGGCTTTTAATTCAAATCCATTCAGCTCTTCTCCTTAGTCACCACAGGGCTCACACCTAAACAGTTCCTTAACGCTTTTAAGTGTCTCTGTTATCCAAAACAAAGTCCAGAGTTAACTTCCTACATCAACTCCAAGCACCAATCCAGTCACCTTTCTTCTCAGTCATATGCCCAAATCTTCTCCCCATTCCAACTACTAGATCTTCCCTCTTTCTTTGCTTCCCTATCTTCTTTCAATCTTTATGCCCACCATAAAATTTTCTGCCCCATTCACTCTTAGCTAGGGCTGGCTTCAAATGTTGGGTTTTCTCTATTAAGTCTTTTGGTGCCCCTTTCTGTTTTAATCACTTTGTCAGTTTCATGTGCACCTTCATTCTGCTATTTCACCGATAGTACGACTAGCTGCCAGTTTCTCTGGACTGCCATTGCTGATTGTCCTTCCTCCACTTGGTTGATCCAGGGTCTCTCCACTCTCCCACATGAACCACTGCCCATGTAGGTTCTTTGGTACCACTACACCTTCAGAAACTGTACGAGCCTTCTTCTGACCCCGAAAGGTCCAGCAAAACTGCAAGCACTGGATTTTTTCCCCCCTTCAATCTAAAAGAATGAACTTCTGAAAGCCAGATATTTCAAAAGGAATCCTTTGTTGAAAGGGATTGAATCCCAGCACTAGTTAAAGCAGAGTCTCAGATGTTTCCAGGCATACAGTAAAGGGAGTTAGAATCCCTCCCTTTATTTAAATGTGGATTTAGTCAAACAAGGAACCAACATGTTAATTTCCCCCCTCCCCTTCTCTGGGAATGTATCTTAGGAGAGTTCCCGGGGGTATCTTCCAGAGCTGGAATTTTTATGGTCCTTTGTCATCTTATCTCTTCAAGAAGTGACAAGTTTCTAGACATCTGGCTCCAATCCTCCAGTTGTATATCATGTGCAAGTTATACAGAATCAGTATAAGATTTAATACAGTATATTTAGGTTACATCAAAATGATTACTTGTATCAACTCCCCCCCTTATTCTTCCATTGAAGAATGGCAGATACACGGATCTGACATCCTGCCCTCCTCAAAAGTTTGATAAATCCACCTGGAAGACATAAAGCATGTGTTACATTTACAATTTAGGATGGTTTGTGAGGGTATTTCAGGTGGAACTTCCGTAGTAATGTGGGTGCTTTTACATGTTTGGCTACCCACTCATTTTCTGAGGAAGCAAGGTTTTTCCAAGCTACTAAATATCATGTGGATCCATGGTGATTATGTGAATCAAGGATATCTTTAATTTTAAACTGTTGTTCCCCATATGCCATAATGGGAGTTGGAGGTATGGGAAGTGGGGGTATAAGGTTTGAAGTGATATCTGGTTTGAGTAGGCTACAGTGAAATACTGGATGAACCTAAGTGTTTTGGGAAGTAGAAGCTCTACCGTAACAGGATTAATAATTTTGGTGATGGGAAATTTTGGTCCCAGTTTCTTAGAGGGTTGCAATGATTTTAGGAAATTTGTGGACAAATATACGCGGTCTCCAACTTTGAATGGTTTAGGATCACAGCGTTTTTTGTCCTCTTGAGCTTTAAAAGCTGCTCTAGCATCTTCTAAGGCTAGTCTGACCACTGGCTAAGTGGCTTGCAAATTATTAATCCACTCCTTGAGGGAGGGAATTTCAGGTTCCTTGGTGGGTAATTTCAACATGGGGTTGAAGTCTTGGCCTGTGGCTACCTGGAATGGGGTGAAACCAATGCTGCTGTGGACCAAGTTGTTGTATGCTACCTCTGCAAAGGGAAGGCAGTCAGTCCAATTGTCCTGTTGGTAATGAATAAAGCTTTTTGATCTCTGAGCCCCGCCATTAGTCTGGGGGTGATTTGATGTTGACAACCCCTGGGTGGAGCCTAATAGGTTTAAAAACACCCACCAAAATGTGGATGTGAATTGTACACCCCTATCTCTATCTGAGATTTGGGGAGCACCATGAAGACAATAAATGTGTATTAAAAACATCTTTGCCAAGGCCTTGGCTGGTGGGATCTTCTGGCATGGTACAAAATGAACCTGTTTTGAAAAAAAGATAAGTTACAACCCAAATAACAGTATTTCCTGCACTTTCAGGGAGCTCCACTATAAAGTCCATAGAGATCTGTTTCCAGGGTGCTGAAGGTTCTGCCACTATTTGTAAAAGTCCAGATTTTCCTTGTCTTCTTTTTGCAGCAGCACAGATGGGGCAACTAGCAACATAGTTTTCAATGTCCTTTTTGAGAGCAGGCACCAAAATCTTTCTGATGGTGCCGGGTTTTTACAAAACCAAATCGTGCTGCTATTTTTGAGTATGGAACGTTTCTGAGTATTCTTGGCTGGCGGAGTAATTGTTCGTCTACCCGACTAGATCATCTTGAGTAAGCAAGTCTTGTTCAGGCTGGAGCCAGTTCTCATCTTGAAATCTATAATCTATGAGTCATTTGTCCTCAAATTCTTTCGTCTCTTGTGCCCTGGTCGTTATGGACCTAATGTGAGGTTGTTGATCATGGTTCCAATTCATTGTTTTGCTGTTGTTAGTGGGGTTCTGGTACATCAGTACTGTTCCAAGAATTTTTCTCCCTGGAGATGATTTGAATGAATATAAGACCATTGTAAATATTGAGCCTACTGCTTTTTCGAAGATGTCCTGGAGTTTTTTGAGCTTCTATTTTTTAAGGACCTAGACTTCAAGGGATTTAGTTCCTTCTAGGAATTTCCTGACAGGGGATTGCTCCAGCACGATATATGCTCTTTCTCCATATTCCATCTTTGTTGGTTATCAGTTTCTAGGAAGCTAATATAGTAATGGTTGTAACGGTCGCATATCCATTTTCTTGGACATAAATGCTCCAACTCGTATCATGCTAGCATTCTGCTTGCGATGAGCATAATGTTCGTTGATGTCTGGCTGTTCATTAGATTTGGTTCGCTGAGAATATTGTTATAAGTTTTCAAGGCCGCTGGATCCCATCAGTCTTGGTTTGGTTTCTCCCCCCTTTTGTTTTTAACCAGTTGTGATGGAGTGATATCGCAAGCTGGAAATGACATGCAATGAAGTTTGCAAAACCAGAGAGTTTTGCAGTTGTTTGCGAGTATGGGTGCTCCAATCGTTGACGCTTTACTTATTGGGGTCCATCGCTCTGCCTGCTGGTATTCTGATTCCAGGTAGTCATTTTTTCTTATACATTACATTTAGAAGCTCTGGTTTTGGCGTTTAGGAGTTTTGTGAGTGATGTCCTTCGTGTATTTGATGTGTTCTTTTTTGTTTGGTGTGAATAATTCATCAAATCAATGAACCTTTTGGACATTTCAATGAAGGCTCTATTAATTAATTGTATGAATGGGGCTCCTCATACTTCCAAGGGCACTTTAAATTGTAGCATCCGCAGGGATGTTAAAGCGTCTTCCTTACTCCCTTCCTTATTTATTCGTGTATTATGCTCTCGTAGTCTAACTTCACAATTTTTGTTCCTTTAAGAAGGTGGATATATATCTACATGGTGGGTGGGTATACTTTCTCCACTGATGTTACTTTTGTATTAAATATAGACACACGAGCATCTTTTCTTTCTTGATTGAATAAACTAATGGGCTGTTTTTTTGGTTGGTAGGTTCGAGACCCTTTTAGATTTTTCGAAAAATCTGAGTTCTTTTAATTCTCTGGGGGGATGCAGTACATTCGGTTTGGATTTTAGCTGTAGATTTCATGGTCGTCTGTGGTGCAATGGGAAGGTCAGCTCATGAATGTTCTGGACAATATTGGCTATATCCTTGTACTCGTTGGATGTTATGGGTTCGGCTCCAGGCTGCGTTCTTCCATTCCTATTCCTCTTCCTTCCTCTGGGTGTTTGCAATGCTAGTGTTTTCTGGAATGTACGGTTCTCTCTTCAGTTTATTTGGATCCATTTTCTACCATGTGAGTCCTAATCGAGTGGCCCTCCATTTCTGGTGCTATTATGAAGTGAGCATCTCACTTTGTTCCTCATCTTATTTTCAATGGTCTGTGGCAAACTGCGGCTCCGCACCCCCCCGCCTATTAGTCACTCTACTGCTAAAACAGCGATGGTTTTCCATTTTTCTTCGTTGGATCAACTTTTCTGCTCGGCCGTTGGGTTGATTAGGCACGGCGGCCCCCATCCAGTATGCTTCAATTTCCTCCCTTCTCGCTGGATAAACGTCCTTCGGGTAGAGTGATTGTTCATTGATGGTCGCTACAAGTGGTTTCTCTCCAATCGCCTTTCGACGGCCTCAGGTCTCTCTAGATTGGGGGCCGGAACATCTCAATCTTTCGCTACTCTCAAGCCAGTATCTTTTCCTCAAGAAAGTTTCCCCAGGTTTCCCCCCCCCCCGATGGGTCATCTGGTTTTCTGGCATGGGTTTTTGAATGGCATTCTGCTGCATGGTGCCCCTCTTTTCCACACTTAAAGTAGCCAGCTGATCTTGGGGTCATGGTGGTTTGGGGTTTGAAAAATTCCCACTTTCCCTGGAGTGGGGATCTTCTCCAGACTTTGCCACTGCGGTACTGGTTTCGGGTCATGGCTATCTCCGCCTCCTCTGCCATCAGGTACCATTCATGCAGGAGGTTTGGGGCCCTACGGGCCAGGCAGAAGCATACAGGTCATCATTGAGTCCATCTTTGAACCAAAAGACTAGGTTACCTTCTGGACAGTCGACTTCGCCAGCCAGGTCATGGAATTCCTCAGTGTACTCACCTTCCAGGCGATGGCCTTGCTTTATGACTTTAATGCGGTCGCGGGATTTTCTGTTGGTGAAGGGATCTTTGAAGCAGTGGTGTAGGGCTGTCATTAATCTATCAAGGTTCTTCAGTTCTGGGGTATTGCTGTTGTGGAGAGTCACCATCCATCTGGCTGCTGCCCCTTCTAGGGCCGTGTTGATGACTTGCACTTGGGACCCCTCAGTTGGGAAATTCCACCTGCATTCTTGCATATAGGTGAGGACTTGCGTCAGGAAAAGTCCCACTTTCTGAGGGTTTCCATCGAATTTTACCCTCAAGGGTGAGACCTTTCTCTGCAGTTGTATATCTCTGGGTTGGCTTGGGTTAATTCCCTGTTCTGGGGCAACAAGGGGTCAGGTACCTGGTATGGCTGCTGGTCGTTCAGCTTGTTCCACTGCCCAATCATTCTCAGCTGATCAGAGTGATGGCTTAGGTTCTCCCAATTTCTGGTTCCCTCATTCTTCTACATTGGTGACCCAGTCCATCCCTCACATTGAGGTCCTCCAGGGCTTCCCTCACGAGGCAATTTATGTACTGTTTCAGTCAGTCATCTGCCGGTGGTTCCTCGACCCATTCTTCCTAATCAGACAGGGCCTCCAGCTCCAATTTCCACCTGGGTTTACAGTAACCCTGGGTGAGGGTTACTCCCTTGGTTCTTCCATCCCAGCTGTCTCTCTTTGCTATGCCTGTAGACCACCAAGGCTTTGTGGAATTTTTGCCGGCAGTTCCACTGTCTTCGATGGGGTATACAAAGTCAGTGTCTGGCTGGGGAGTTGTCGGAGTTTCTCTCCAGCATTCGGCTCCCCCTTGCTCCTTGCTATATTCAGACATTTTTGCAGGGTGCCCTCGGTAGAATAATTTTTTTTAAAAAATTCCTCTCTGGGTTGACCTGTATTGCAGACTCTGCTTTGTGTAAGCACTGGACTTCTTCCCTTCAACCAAAAAGAATGAACTTCTGAAAGCCAGATATTTCAAAAGGAATCCTTTATTGAAAGGGATTGAATCCCAGCACTAGTCAAACAGAATCTCAGATGTTTCCAGGCATACAGTAATAGATAAAGGGAGTTAGAATCCCTCCCCTTATTTAAATGTGGATTTAGTCAAAAAAAGAACCAACATGTTAATTCCCCCTCCCCTTCTCTGGGAACGTATCTTAGGAGAGTTCCCAGGGGTATCTTCCAGAGCTGGAATTTTTATGATCCCTTCTCATCTTGTTATCTCTTCAAGAGGTGACAAGTTTCTAGACATTTGGCTCCAATCCTTCAGTTGTATATTATGTGTAAGTTATACAGAATTAATATAAGACTTAATATATTCAGGTTATATCAAAAAGGATTACTTGTTCCAACTCCCCTCCTTCTTTCTCCATTGAAGAATGGCAGATACACAAATCTGATAAAAGCAAAGTTAGAAGGGTCATTGGTTCTCACCTGATATGACCTTTCTCTTTGGGTGGAGATAGCATTCAGGATTGGGTGATCAGTCTCCGCTTGCTGATTGGACTGAGTCTGTCAAATTTTTGAGGACATTCCCTCTGTTGCCAGGGTACTCCCAGAAATTGGCGAAGACTGATATGCTCTCCTATAACAATAACATATACCATTACATTTGGAACAGACCAGAAAAGGGTTCAATTGAATGCTATCTCCACACAAAGAGAAAGGTCATATCAGGTGAGAACCAATGACCCTTCTCCATTGTGATGGAGATAGCATTCAGGAGTTGGAGACACCAAAGCTGGCTGTCCTATGGGTGGGCCTAGTGCGGTCCAAATCCCCTAGACAGGATGGTCCTTTTGCAGACCTCTCTGTACAAGAGCCGCCTCAGCAGAAGCAAAAGAGTCCAGCTTATAGTGTCTGATGAACAGAGAAGGTGAGGCCTGTGTAGCCATCCTGCAAACCTCCTCCACAGAGGCCTGAGTGGCCCACGCCACCGACATCTACACGTCTCGTTAAGTGCACTGTTATCCTTGGTGAAACTGCCAATCCTTGGGTTTGGTAGGCCTTGGATATGCACAGTCTTATTCATATCCCCACAGTCATTGGAGTAACTTTGCAACCCATAGTAGAAGGTTGAAAGGAAATAAAGACCTTCTGAAGGGCGATGTCCTCTTAACATAAGTCCACAAGGCTCTGCAAATGCCCAGAGTGTGCCATCTTCTTTCTAATGCATGCACAGGATGCAGGCAAAAATCAGGTAAGATTAGTTCCTGGGTTCTGTGAAACCACAAGTTCACCTTTGGCATGAATGAAGGTCCAGTCTTAATACCACTCAGTTGATATGGAACACACAAAGGTCTTTCCTGACAGATAAAGCTGCCAAATCCAAAATCCTCCTGGCAGAGGAAACTGCTTCCAGGAAGACCACCTTGCAAGACAAAGCCGCAAGGAAGTGGACTTCAGTGGTTCAAATGGGACCTCAGTCCACAACTGCAGTACTTTACAGAGGCCCCATGTTGGAAATTGATGAACCACTGAAGGCCTCAGGTTTGTAGCACCCTTCAGAAACCTGTGGATCATGGGATATCTAGACAAGGATTCCACTCCCTCCAAGGACAGAACAGAGGACAAAACTGAACCTGCCTCCACAAGGTGTTAGGAGAAAGCTCCTTATCTAGGCCCTCTTGGATGAAGTCCAGCACCTGTGCAATCAAGGCCCCAGTGGGGACAATGTCAGACATAGATCACCATTCGCTGAAAGCTTTCCAGGTTGCATCTTAGATGCGGAGGGTCTCCTGGAGGCCTGAGTAGTTCTTATTATGCTGGAGACATAATTGTCCTGGATCAGAGATCCCCGCTCAATTTCCAGGTGGCCAACTGAAGCCACTGGGGCTCTGGGTGCAATACTGGCCCCCACCTGAGTGACACTCTGTCCTCTGGTATCCTCAAAGATCTGGAGATGGAGAAATTTACTAAGTCTGCAAATCATGGCCTTCTGGGTACATGGATAAGTTCTGCTCTTTCTGCCAACAGCTTCTGGATCACTCTCGGGATCAGGGGCAGGGGAGGAAAGGCATAAAGTAGCTCCCGTGGCCAAGGGCACTCATTCTCTCCACCCCCATAAGGCACTCATTCTCTCCACCCCCAGAACCGCAAACCTGGAGTAGAACCTCAGGAGTTATGTGCTGTCGTGGGAAGTGAAGAGGTCCACAGCTGGTACTCCAAATCGCTCTAACAGCTCCTGAAACAAATCGGGGTGCAAACGCCACTCTGTGTAGTCAATGGTGGCTCTGCTCAACCAGTCAGCCTCAGCACTGGCCACGCCAACAATGTGTTCAGCTCTGAGCGATACCTGGCATCTCTCTGCCCATAAGCAGAGTTTTTCTGCCTCGAGCATCAACAGCCATGAGTGTGTCCCACCTTGGCGATTAATGTGCACCTTGGTTGACACATTATCAATCAAAACCAGGATGTCCTTACCTGAGACAGATTTTTCTAAGTTTTTCAGGGCCAGATGGATCATCCTAAGCTCTAGCCAATTAATATTATGGTCCAAATCTGCCTGGGTCCATTGTCCCTGGATCACCCTGGATTGAATATGGGCTCCCCAGCCATAAAGACTGGCATCCTTGGTCAGCACTAACCTATCAGTTTTCTTGAATAAGAGCCCCAAAGAGAGGGCCTCAGATGACCACCATCGTAAGGATTGTAAAACCAGAGGAGTCAATCTGACCTGTAGAAAGGAACAACTCCTACCTGTCTTCTGATACAGGAGAAGAAACCATTGGAGTGGCCTGGCATGGAATCTAGCCCAGGGCACAATATTAATACAAGATATCATTTTCCCCAGGAGCTTGGAAAGCATAGCCAGGGATACCCTGTGTTTAGGTTTTACTTGCCCAATTAACTCCCTGATACTCCTCTGACATTCCTGGGATAAGGACACCTTGCAGGAAATGGTATCAGGAAATGGTTCCCAGATGGAGTAGAGAGGTGGTGGGAGTGAAGTGGCTTTTGGCCTCATTGACAGAGAAACCATGCCCCTGGGGAACCTGAATGGTGATTTCCAAATCCTCTGTTGCTTGAGATGGGGAGGATGACTGGACCAGTATGTCATCCAGGTAACACTGGACTCTTACTGGGATGGCCATGAGATGGGCTGTCATGGCTGCCAACAGCTTTGTGAATGTTCTGGGGGCAGAGGAAAGCCCAAAGGGGAAAGCCCTATATTGATAGTGCCTCCCATTATAGCAGACCTTGAGGAATTGTCTATGGGCCAGAAGAATGGGGACATGAAGGTAGGCCTCTGTTAAATCTATGGAGGTCAGGAAATCCCCCTCTTTAATCCCTTCTAGAATGGACTGGAGGGAATGCATTTTAAGCCACCTGTATTTCACCCGGTGATTAAGACACTCCAAGTCCAGAATTTCCCTCCATCCCCCTGAGGCTTTAGGGATTACAAACAAGATGGAATAAAATCCCATGCTCTGTTGTCCTCAGGCACCATTTGAATTGCCTGGATTTCCAGTAGGTGCTTAATAGCTGTTTCCATAAGGAACTTTCTCTCCCTTTTCTTGGAAACAGGACAGTGAATAAAAAACCTCTGGGGTATAGAGAGGAACTCAATGAAAAGAACCGAACTGACAGTCTCAGGACCCAAGCATCTGTGGTTACCTCCTCCCAATGCCTGGCAAATAATGCCAGATGTCCCCCCATGGGAGGGTTGACATCTAATTTATCGAGGGCATCGAAAGGGATGACCCTCAGCTACTCAAAAGGGCTGCTTATTGTTAAATGGGTGATTTCTACCTGTCTTGTACCGGGGTTGATCCTGCCTGGGGATGAAAGGCCTCTGGGGCCTAGAAAACATCCCTCCTGCTTCAGGAGTCCTATAATAGAAATGTATGAGATAGGGAGTTGATCTTAAATCACCCCTTCTGGACCTGGATGGCAAGACCTTCCCTTTGTCCTTGGACTCCACCAATACTTTGTCCAGAGCCTCTCCCAATAATTTATCCCCTTTAAAGGGAGCAGTGGCCAACTTCCATTTATGTCTCATATCAGCTTGCCAGTGTCTTAGCCAGAGCAGGTGGCGAGAGGTCACAGTCCTCCCATTGCCCTAGATGCAAATTTGGCCACACTGAGGGTGGCATCAGCTGAAAATTCCACTGCTGCTAATAGCTTGTTCACATGTTAGTGTGATCACACATTGTCCAGTGGAATTCTCTCTTGCAGCTCCTGGATAAGAAAGGCCCTGTTGAAAAGGAGGCCCTACTGCTCATGCTGCTGACAGGTGTGTTTTCTGCAACATCTGTTCAGCCCTCTTGTCCTCTGCTTTCATGAGTCCTCAGGCTCCCCAGGAATGTTGGTGTTGGCTTGCAGGGCCACAACTGAGGCATCGACAGTGGGCACTTCCAGGGCCTTGGAGAGGTCACCTCCCATGTTGAACAGCTTCCTGTCCAGGGAGGAAGGGCTTGGACCCGACCCAAGGGATGATCACTGCCTTTGGATGACCGTGGTGAACATCTGCTCTTACTGTTTTTTCAGAAAATAGTGGGTCATTGGGGTCTTCAGAAGGATCAGTAGGCTCCTGTGGTTCAGGAACCAAGCCCCGCCCTGTGGCTTTCTAAGCCTTGGAGAGGAGCGACCTGAAGATGGCTGGTTGGAACAGGCTTGGCATAGAGACTTACTTGTTCAGCCTCAATGAGGCCTTCATCAGAATAATCTCTGTCCATCATTTGCCCACTGTCAGATGGGATGGTGTGGGAGCTTTCAGTAGGGGCATAGAACCCTGATTCTGAATGTGGGGAGAGATCATCTTCATGATGAGACCTGTATTTCCTACTATTCCTGGATAAAGGGACAGGAGCCTCTGAAGGTGAACACCTGGTCTGTTTTAAAACAGCTGACACCCCTTGCCTTACTGCCTCATTGAAAAGAGTCTGCATGTTAAATTGGAATTCAGGCTCTTGCCCCCTGACTGGTTTAATGCCAGCTGACATGGGAGCAAATGTGGCTTCTGAAGCCATTCTGGGTCTCTGACCTATAACTGTCAGTTGCTCTGTTGCTGGGCAGACTGAGAAAAAATTTCTAATCTCCGAAGCCTCAATAGACTCCTGTTGCTCTTCACCTCCCCCTGTGGCCATTTCTGTTACTGCACTCCTGTCAGTTTGCAGTTGCCTATCTCCTCTTAATAACGGTCGCTCCTCATTTAGGCGGAAGCCATTTCTTCTGCAGTTTGGGCCACTTCTTTTCCTCGAACCCACAACTTGTCAGGAGCCTTGTCTCTATGGCGCCCGTTCCGCTCAGCTGCCTTGGAGTTCTTTCAAGCCCCTGCAACCTTGTCCTTTGGCTTGGGCTATAACAGGAAGACATCTGGTCTGGAGCTGCTGGGCTTAGAGAGCATGACGGCCTGCGAGCCATCTTCTCAACTCTCCTGATAGCGTGGCTAGGATTCTGCAATTGCTTCAAATTTTGGTTCTTTAGGAGAAGAATTTAACACATTGTCCAGCAAGCTGACTGAGTTAATTTCTGGGAGGATCCTAGCAACATAGGGAGTGTCCTCAAAGATTTGACAGACTCAGTCCAATCAGCAAGTGGAGACTGATTACTCAATTCTGAATGCTATCTCCACCACAATGGAGAAAGATCGTGCTTCGCAGAGCCTCCTGCTTGCACGTCTTCTCTCCCTGACAGCTGGCTCTAACCCCCCAAGCTATAGCATTGTTCATCTGCACATATAGTTGCTTCAAAAAGGAACTGATGAATATATCCATGTGTCCCTCAGATTATTAAAATATTTGTGATTCTATTAATTTCCAAAGATTCCTAGAATTTTACTTTAGAGGAAACAAAACTAAGACGAGAAGGTAATGACTTACATTTCTAAGATGGAACTTAATATTCTTTCCCTAAAATAGAGTTATTTGATCGTACAAGCAATCTAGTTGAAATATACCCTTGCAAAACTCTTTTTTTCATCAATATTTATGTTTTGATATGTACTGCTGCAGTTTTCACACTGTGCCAGAGCAAAGCATGATCCATATTTAGCTTCTTCTGCTTGTAACTTACTCTACTACACTAAAAGTATTTGTCAATTTTATAAATCCTCCTTGATTATATCATTCCCCAATGACAGACATTTATAATTAAGATTTCTTGCTAATGTTTCTTTCAACTTGTGACTAGGTTGAATAACAAGGCCACCAAGTCATTTGGTTGAAAGGAGGGACACTGTGTTTTTATACTAAAAATTTTCTCTTCTCTGATGCTCCTGGGTTCTTATTTCTTTTACAAACATCCTGAAATGCTATAGAGTTTTAATATGAGCAAATCTGTAAGTCATTCTTTTCAGTACATACAGCGGACATGTCTGTTTCTCAGGACCTCTGCAAAATACAATTTATTTGACAGATTTATTTCTTTACCAGCTATTTGTTTAACCCTATGACACTAGGCAGCTAACTTCCAGAAACTGACCTTGAGATATATATTCCTACACTTGGCACCTCAGGGTTTCTGGCTTCCTGATGTGCTCTCTTAAGATATAGCTGCAGTTAAGACAACCTGAGCAGGATGATGATGTAGATATGGAACTGGATTCAGAATGGAGAGCCTATGTTCTAAATTTCAATCCAGTCATAAAGCATGTGTTTTTGACACATCTGTCTCAGTCTAACCCAGGGATCTCCAACATTTGAGAGTAAATGGGTTGCATTTGAATTTTTAACAACATGTCTAATGATCTAAGTGCTGGAGTCCATTGTAACTACATAGCCAAAAAGGCATTAAGAGTTGTTTACCTAATCTTACGTAGCTTTTTCTCTGGTAATATTACATT